>JAFVLL020044512.1:0-66615 GCA_021397915.2 Tor tambroides | reverse complement strand
CTGCTGGGCATTCATTTATACCAACAATACAAACTTTTATGGCTTAAATCAACAGAAATAGATCACCACTTTTTACAGTGTGTGCTGCTAAATCATAATCTGGGTTACAACAAGACAAACCTTAGCCGATTGCAAGATGATTTTCCATAGAAGTTTAAGCCCCCTCAGCCATAAGTTGCACACTGACTGTAGACAGAGAGACAATGTCTGGGTTGTTAAGCTCCACCTATTTTAGGACTCCTTTTGTCATGGTAATTGCCATTCTACCCGTGTATTACATTTCTATGGTGTAGCCACTACCTGGGACAGCGCAACGAGCTCTGCATGACAGCCTCAGCTTTAGCACGCATCGATGGCTTTCAGTGTACAACATGGGGTACACAACTACAAAGCAGCTCAAAATGCAATGACTAAAGCTAAACGGACGGTTCAGTGACTGCTGCTCTATAGTCATCTGCTGCAGCCCATTCAGTCTCCGAATGAAAGTGCTGGCAGTGTCTTCATCGCTCCCTCTCGCCTGTTCCTGCCAGAATGCTTACTGAGGGAAACCACTCTTCCTAAATTTGTGGGGGTCTTTCCAGTTCTCTCCTTTCACTCTTGTGCCAAGTGCTGAGAAAATACCTTCTGTGTACCGAAAGGAATTGCCTCAGGATGACACCACTTTAAATTCACACAATGCACTTTCCATTCACACCGTCTGACACATTTTCATTATTCTAATGCACCTACAGTTGGCCTAATGTTGTCAGAATGCCAAGTACAAATATAACATCTACATTTAGAATATGCTGACATTTACAGTTGCAGTGCAGATTTGATCAAGTGTGACAGTGCATAGGCCTATTAAAAATAATCTCTTCTTGACTTTCATGTACTGATGTTGTTCCATTTGGGGTGAGAAAAATTACATATGTAATATTACTTACATATATTACTTACATGCATCCCAAACCGCCTTCGAATCTGTCTCAAATGCATCTTGAAGGGCATTTAATCTTGTGCTGCCTCTGAATTATGACTAATTCCATACCATAGGTGAAAATGTGAAAAGAGCTTTTTAACAGTATTCAGGTGAAAAGTACTCGGGTGACCTATTGCTTCTGGTGTAATTCAGAAGTGTGCATTCAATGGATACTTTACTATCCAATCAGAGTCCAGTCAAAGACAATAATATCTTTTTATTTCATGTTAAAACATCACGGAGTCACAGAAGTATGAAATAAATGACAGGTCTGATTTAACGCTTGCTTTTTTCAAGATTACTGGCTGATTTTGGGAATGGAATGAACAAAACCTCATAAACTAGTCACTTCTAAAAAGGCACACCACAGGGACCTGATGTGAGACCTCTTGAGAGGTTATCGTATCTCAATCCTTTTTTTATTTTTATTTTTTTTGATTGGTTAATGGAGTACACCTTGTGTTTTTCCATGGGTGATCGGCCATTTGAAGGGGGCTTTATGGTTGTAAAGTAAGTTTCAATCCTTCCAGACACTATGCGATTTCAGATGCAACTTTGATCTTTTCACAACTGGATAGCTATACATTCAGTAAAAAAGCATGAAATACCAATGTTGTTATTATTACCTAAAACTAAATCTATTAAACATTTATTTAAAGTAATTGTAATTGAAAAAATAAAGCAATCAGTTATTGAAATGAAGCTAAAAATAAAATATAAACTAAAACTAATTCAAAATACTAATAAGTACTATAATATATACATATATCACTAAATTATACTGGTAAATACATTACTGTCAACGGCTTAGCCCTCAGCACAATAAAGATGTCTTACTTTGCAACTATCTGACCTTCCTCTAAGGAACAAGTCCAACACATTCTGATCTTAATGACTGAATGAGACGTTAAGAGAGCAAGACATTTAGAGACAGCATGTTCCCACACAGTTTCAAATGCTGCCATTTGTGCGGGAACTTTTTGTCCATCTTTCTTTTATATCTGTCCTTGAGACTGGTAACTCGGGTACAATATGTGGGACATTCTTCCATCTTTTTGGCAGATGCTGAGTTGTTTCTTTTTTCAGTGTACAGAATGAAAATCTGATGTTTAGCATTATCCTGTGTGTCTCTCTCTCTTTCACTGTTTGAATATGTTTATGTGCTTGTGTTTGCATGCATGAATTAGCACCTATGTAGGCAGAATTTTAATCAGAGTGGGATTTTGATCTAATGAGATCGTGCTGTGGCTGCTTTGGACAAAAACTCATATTTACATGGATAGCGTTTATCACTTATCACTTTATTGTGTCGCACCAGTGTGAGCCAAATCAGGTTTTATTATTCAGACTCCACCAGTGGTTTGGGTCACTGTGGACCACAGTGAAATTCAATATAGTTGGATGTATAATGCTTTTTTTTTAAGCAGTAACACTCTACAGTGTTTCTTCTGCCTACGGCTGCTGTGTGATGATTATTGAGTACTAGATCAAGAGGGAAATAGCTCTTAAATGAGAGATCAATACATAATTAGCATTTTGATCAAACAGTTGTTAAAATCTCTTTTTACAATGTTTTACTAAAAATGAATAAATTAGAAAAATCGATAACACTTGAGGGAGGGTGCAAGACTTGCTGAGTTGTCTGTAAGAGAAACATGCTTTTTAGTAATAGAGTGTTGCCTCAGGCTAGAGGTTCTTGTCACGGGAACTCTCAGTAAGAAGTGCTGTCCACAGGAGATGTTGGCTGTTTTCAGCGCTGTCTCTTCCAGAACATACAGAGAATGTATGCTGAAAGTAGCCTTCGAGGGAGTTGAAGTGAGACCGCCACATTTATGTAATGGCCATATGGCTGCTGTTACACTTGAATGCTCAGTCGGATACTCTGTTTCTCTTTCTTAAAGAGATAGTTCACCTAAAATTAAAATTCTGTTATTATTTATTCGCTTTCATGGTGTTTCAATTGTGTTTTTTTTCTTTTGTGAAATACAAAAGGAGGATTATGCTGGTTGTTCTTTGCCATGCAATTCAAAAGCATCATTCATGAGAACTAAGGCTTTTGAACTTCAACAAGGACACAAAAGCACAATTAAAATATGATCAAAATGATCCACATGACTTGTGAGCTACTGTATATTTCAAGACTTCTGAAGTCGCACAATAGTTTTGCATGAGGAATAAAAAATTCAAACCAGTTTTAAGAACTGGATCAACTGATTCATTGAAGACATTTGATTTAAAAAAAAAAATGACACTGCTGATTCTCTTATGAACTCTCATGAATGAGCTAAAGAGAATGAGATCAGATGTTAAGGTTTTCAGTAAATAATGACTATTGACCACATCAGAACTAGAAAGATACATTTCCCATTAATTTTGCTATTGTTAATTAAAACTTGTTAGCTGTTAATTGAAATAAAGCTACAATATAACAAAATATAAATATGAAAAAAAAAAAAAAATTAAAATGCTGCCTTGGCAACTAACTGAAAATTTTTTAAGATGAAGCATTAAATTACTAACTGGAAATAAATAAAAACTAAAACTGAACTAAAATGAAATGTAATTAAAAAAAACCTTATTAGTGTGTGTGTGTGTGTGTGTGTGTATATATATATATATATATATATATATATTCAATGTATGTACCTTGGGGTTTGTATACTTTTTTCCTGTGAGTGTAATTGCATTAAAAAGAGCATCCTGCACAATCTTCAGAATTTCTCCTTTTGTCATATGCCATTACTAAATGATGTCAGATTTAATTTTTGCTGAACTAATTATTTCATCTCTGACTTTCAGTTCCATCCTCTCCCAGGTTCTCATCCTGTAATATTCATTTATCTCTGGATGTAGGTTTTTATATCACTCCCTTTCTATTTTTTGCAGATAGAAAGAGAAATGAGGGCACAGTGTTTCTGCACACAGTGTAGTTCAGGGCAGTAGATGTAGAGAGTCTATAAATTGGCGTGAAGGTGAATCTGTGTCTCGCGTTACTGGGGCTGATCCTGAGGGATAACCCCACATCTTGTGTTCCTCCAAGCGTAAGGCCATTGTCTATAGTTCCTGATCCATCTCACGTTCTCCCAGTAAAGCAGTCATTCCTGCAGGGCTGAGCCTTATGGAGATATTATTGCCACAGTACGTGAGCGTTTATGTTTTACGTGTTTGAGCATGCATGACTGTCGTCTCAGCCTTACAGTCTGGTCATAATCTATACACATTAACAGCACATACAAAACGAGCATTGATTGGTCACTTTACATGTCAGTGGGTGGTTCGTGGACAGAACAAGCTGCAGTGAGTACTAGGCCTTTCAAAAGTCTGGCTGTGAAGCTGTGACTGTGTCGGTGTGTTTCAGTTTATTGTTTCGACTCCTACAATAAAGCTAAAGTAGGTGAGAACAACTAAAATGAAGCATTTGTTTTTAGCATCTGGACTCCTAGACCTCACACACTGGTCTCAGTGGGCACTATCTTAGAGAACAAATCACTGAACAGGTTTACAAGATGCCATTTGCTTTATGTTGCAGACGGTCCTGCTGACTCACCGATGGACCGCAGTGGTTCTGTTGACAGGATGAGAATCTCTGAGCGTGAGCAATGATTGATAGGCAGGGGTGACGCTTTTTCCTGCATGCAAATGAATAATTTTCTCCTCCATTTTTTTCTCTGGCCTCATATATCTTTCTTCTGTTCCTTCTGGAGGTGCTTCAGATGATTCATGCACTTTAGAGAAACTCACACATTTTAGAGGATTTAATTGACTGCTCCAAAGAGCATCATAAATATTGAATGGTGGTCTGCTGGTCGCTATATTTCATAATTAAGCTCCATGTCAGAAAGTTCATAGTCATCCGCAGAGAAAATTTCGGTCATTGCGACATAATTCCAATGGCATGGATCATGGGATTCTACTTTGGTGGAATGTTTTCCCCTCTGCACTTTGAATAATGTATTGATGAAATGTTGCTAATTAAATCCCTTAATTGATTGTGCACCTGTAGTGTATTTCAGATACTGAAAGTATATTTTTAATGTAATTGTACTTGCAGATAATATGAAATTAATGAAATAAAAGGCCATCTAATTGTCCTTAAAAGAGTATGACTGTATCTTATGTTTCTTAAGTTACTTTTAAAAAGGGCACTTTGTATTAATGTCAAATTAAGTACTTTTTTAATCATTATGTTTTAATAATCAGTTGTGTTTTAAAGAAGTACACTTACTCTAACAGCACATGCAAAGCACTTGATTATAATTTTAACTGTAGTGTGCTATTTGATATTACTTTTAAATGTACTAAATGCATTTTCATCATAATGTGCGATTACAGTTTTCAATAGGAATGACATTAAAGTTTATTTTAGTTTACCATAAATGCTTGTCAAGTACATTCAGTACACTTTAACCATATTTCAAAGACAATAAGTTATTATGAGTTTACATATAAAGCTGCACTTAAGTCCTATAAGTGGGCCAAGAACACTCTAAAGTTCAGCTAACTGCATTTAATATACATTTGAACTATAATCCATTTTCATTTAAATGTAACATGCAGTTAAACGTTTGAAAATATTACATTCAGTTCAGTTATTCTTTTAATGTACATTAATTCTGAAATAAGCACTTTAAAAAAAAAAATGTTAAAGTGTGCTTCTTTTCCACAAATAAAGCAATAAGTAGTAGTCAGGTAATATTGTACTTGCAATGATGGACTATGTTATTATCCAGATATCTAATGTAACATACTGAAACATTAAAAGAGACTGGGAATATTTTGGACAAAGAAAGGAAAAAAAGTAGGAGAAGAGAGAGAGAAATATGTGCCATGAGCAAAAAGACAGAAGAATGAATAGACAGATTTTCATCAGACATAAGAGACCTGACATTCAGAAACCGAGAAACAGAGGGAGAGAGAGAGAGAGCGGCTGCATCCCTACAGTCCAGTTGAAGTTCAACACTTCTGCAAAGTCACCGACAGCATCTAAGGCCCTGTTTGCTCCTGCTGTTAACATCTGTATTGGGTGATAAGTGGTCAGCCAGTGCACAATGCTGCTTACACCTGGTGATAATGTGTCTCTAATCAGCCTCCTGTGAATATTGTATGTGTGATTGGATTTCAAGAGCAGGGCCTCACATTAATCATTACATAACTTACAATGTTACTGTTTATACACGTTAATAAAGTCAAAATAAATAGCTGGTCATAACCAGCAATGTATAAAAACCGTATTTTAGTGCAGTGGTTGATTGACAGGCTAGTAGGCAGTCCTAAAGTGCTTGCATTGCAATGGATAAGCATTATACTACAACTGCATCTACCTCAGAATGTGATTTTAGTGATCAGATCACAGAACGTTTTGGGTTTTGACATGTATTTTGTGCTGTCCATTGTCGGATCACCTCAAACAGATGTTACTACCAGGTGTAAATGGAGTCTAAAAACAAATAAAAAGGACAAGCACACGTTTAGCATCACGTTCAAACTCTCTACAACCTCTAAAGTGGGTTGTTGTCTGTTTTTTACTCTCTCCTTGCCTCTTCGCTTCTAGGCATTTCTGGCAGAGAGCTGTTCCTCTGGGTGATTGGTTGTGTAGAGCGAATTTACTTAAGTGATGTTGGAATGCAGAGTTAGCATGAAGCAGAAGGAGAAGCTGTCCTCCTGATAAGGAGACTGAAGCAAATAGCTGGAAGAAGTTTGTAAATGACCCTCCAATTTACGTCAGCACTTTCCTCCAGCCCTCAGAAAGGGCTTGCATAAGAAAGCAGTGTCGAGGGGAGGGCACAATCGGCATGATTAGACGTCAATGAGAGCAGCCTTGGCCCTGCTCCATCATCACTGCATCTTAACCACACAAGATCTTCTAATTAACCTCTCTGATTTTAATCTCAAATATGCACAGGCACACATACACAGTTCACGGTGAAGGACAACACTCATCAATAAGCCCTCATGATAACACACGCACAAGCAAACACACACAACAGTGGGATATTCCTTTTAAAGGATAATTTACATACATCATTTACATTTTACACACCTGTCTCTGTAAGTGGTTGCTAAAGGTTTATTTTCAAGGTTCAGGTTCATTTTATTTACGTAAAATGAACATTTATCAAGACACAGATAGAGTTTTCAAGCAAGTTCCCAAGTTAGAAGTCTATCATCAGGTGATTTGAACCATCAATTTTGATTTGAAGAGAAAAAGAAAATCAGAAAAAATACAGTTTAAGTATAACAGTTTTAAGGGGAATGAATTACATTCCATGAATCATTGTAAAGAGTGTTGGGGAGTAACTAGTTACATGTAACAGAATTAAGTATTTAAATTACAAAATAAATGTAATTGTAATCAGGTACAGTTACTGAGAATAAATGTGTAAGGTGTGGGTTACATCTGAATATTTTCACAAACACACACACACACACACACACACAGAGAGAGAGAGAGAGAGAGAGAGAGAGAGAGAGAGAGAGAGAGATTTGATTGATTTCTTCCCAAAATTGATTTGACTGCTCTAAAATACGAGACACCAATGTTTCAGGAGTTTAGGACACAGAACAGGACACATGTTTGTTTGATTTGTTTTATTCCCTATTTAGGTTTATATATGCTATATTTTTTAAGATTAACTGTTTTTTCCCAAAGCATTGTTAGATGCCAGTGTTTCCTGTCACAGCTATGCAAAGATATCAAAAACATCATAGATATTAAGATAATATATCTTGATGATTTTAACCTCATTCTGTATTTAACCTAAGAATTATCTCAAAGTAAGTCTGATTTGGTGACTGTGCTTTAAAATTACATTTTTATAATCTTAATAAATCAAGTGATGAAGGATTTTGAGAATCTGACAGTAATCAGTGTCTAGTACTACTGTAAGGTTAACGCTGCCTGGTTTAAATGTTTGAAAATGATTAACAGTTGAAAACACAAGAAAAGTAATCAAAAAGTAATCAAATGTAATCAGTTACATTAATAAAGTAATTGGAATAGTTACAATACTTACTACATTTTAAATAGGGTAACTTGTAATCTCTAACTTATTACATTTCCAAAGTAACTTTCCCAACACTTTCCCAAATTATGTAATCACATAAAAAATGATGAAAAAAATATAAAACTATTTATGTAAAGTTTAACGTTAAGATTAAAAACAACATTTAGATATTGTACAATATTGTATTTATTGCAAAATACTGAGATAACTAAAAATGTTTTATTTTAGTATCATTGATATACTATTAGGCTATTTTTGTTAATATTTTGAATTAAATTTTAATATTATTATTGTTTTTGTTAATATTTTGAACAACATATTATTTTAATTTTAATTTTAGTTAAAGTTTTAGTAATTTTGTTTTTGTCCTTTTTTATTATTTTTGAAATATTTATATAGTTTTAGTTTTACTTTATTTAGTTTTAGTTATTTTAGTACTTCAACTTAAAATGTGAAAAACTAGTTGAAATATTTTTTTTTTTTTTTTTCACTTATCGTTCACTTTATTTTACTGACTTGGAGTTGGAATTACTTGTGCTTTTAACGGTTAAATGGCAGATCGTCCAGCAAATCAGAATAGAGCATTCAGACATAACAATATAGATCGTTTACAATAAGATGTCATTAACAAAATAGATTTTCAAAAAATTTGCTTACATTAATAAAAGAAGTTGTTGCAGGCTATCTAGTAGGCCTACTATCTAGTGCTACTTTTATGTCCATCGTGTTACTCCGCGGTCTTGCGATCTCATCAAGCGCTACCCAGAGTCTCAAACGGTTTCTGACAGTGTAAATAATGGCCTCAGTGTGGTGAACCTGTTAAGAACAAAACTTTTGATGGATGGCAAGGACTTTGGGAGTCTCTATTACACCATGAAACCGAAAAACAACGAACCGGTAAGAACTCGATGAACTAGAACTTAAAACATAAGAAGTCGTGTTATATTATAGCAAGATATGTTAGCTAATTAGCAGATAGAAACGTACCTTGATTTGCAGATTAGGGTCGACCCTGTAATACGTTTTGCCTTTTACAACATAAAAAGTAGCAAGTAATTAAAAAAAAACAAAAAACAAAAACGTATTTGTCTACCGAATAATAACCAGAAATATTTCATATTTTTCACAGTTAGTTCATAAAGACAAGAAGTAGCCTACTTTTGTTCAAATTTTGTCAGGTACAGTTGAAATACTCATCTTTATTGGTTTAAAGCAGCCTAACCAACTAATAATTACCAGAAATATTATTTTGAGCTATTCATTTTAATCCTGTTAAATAGCCCACAGTTCATAAGTAAATCACTTACCAATTTAAGAGTTCACATAAGGAACAGGAGTCTCTAAAATGTTTACCAACAGTTGTAAATTGCTTAAACATTGAACAATTAACTGTAACTCACTCACATACTCATTGATCAGTTTACTCTTACTCAGTTTTAATCATCCCAAATGCATCTGATACAATAGGATTCTACAGTGAATATAGTTGATAGTGTGTTTTATTTGTACTCTGCTCACCACCTGGCACATTTTGGCTTGATAACAGTGAAGGGCACCTTGTTATAAAATATGGTTTTTAGAGGACAGAATAAAGTTAAAAAACATCAAAGTTCATATTTGTGCTCAGAAAGGGAGGGTAGTTCATGACCTCCCATGGCGTGTTGTTTTAACATAAATTATGTGCATAACGACACTTCGACCGATATTGGTTTTTTGACAGCCGATGCTGACATCTTGGAAAGCAGGGTGGCTTATGGTCGATATAAAGTGATATAATTTTATTTCTAATTAATATTTAAGAAATTTTAAATCATTTGAAAATGGATGACGACAACGAACAAGAGGGAGAATGTGAGCACAGGTGCTGCTGTCATCAAAATAAAAGTCCAACCTCGAACACGTCGGCCAAACAGAAAAACTTATCGGCTGATGCCGATATTTGAAAAATGCCAAATATCGGCCGATATATCGGTCGACCACTAAATTACATGTTTAGCTTTGTTCCTTGTAATGTCATATACATACCAAAAGCTTAATCCGTGTTTGCCCTGCAAAGCTGGCAGGTTAGTCGAAAAAGGCGGGCAGACAGGGTTTCTGCACAGATGGAGCCAGATCTGCGTTTGATCGGTAAATATTTACCCAGCCTGTGAGTGGGTGCTACAGCATGCAGAGGACAGTCGGCCTCGCTCACTGGACAGTGTGTGCTGAGCTCGGCCACCTGGGTGCACGTGTGTGTATGTGTGCATGGGCTTGTGTACACAGCCCAGCATCCCTGTGGAGAGATTTAGAGAATTGACTCTCCGCTCGCGTCCACGCTGCACTGTAAATCTGATTTTCCCCTAGACTCATATGAAACACACACTCTGACATTTATATATGAAAAAATTAAATATTGTATCTGCCAATCGGGGGCAGCAGCTCAATATATCAAAACGTGGCAGCATAGACAAGAGGTTCAATTGTTGTTCAAACCAAACACCAGAAGATAGAAGAAATGTGATCTAAGTGACTTTGACTGTTGAACGATTGGTGCAAGATGGCAGTTCGACTATCTCAACAACTGCTGATCTCCTGGGAGTGCACAACAGTCCCTGGAGTTCATAAAGTGTGATGCAAAAAATCAAGAACAAAAGTCTGTCTCATACTACACAAACTCAAGCATATGCGAAGCTCACTGTTTTCAGTGTCTGTCGTCTCAGGATATGAAATTCATCTCCAGAGCTGCTCTGAGAGTCACTTCACAAGATTTTTAGTTTCATTTGACAAAAACTATCATTATTGTATACACACAGAAACTCAAATTAGAAACTCTTCACAACAGCCCGTTTAACTTGAATTTATCACAAATATATATTAATGTTACTATAGTACTTCATAGTACATTAAATTTTTTTAAAGGAATAATCACAATATATTTCAGCCATATTTTACATTTTATAGTAAACCTCTGCTGTACAGCACTTTGTTTGTTAGAAATTAATTTAATTGTTAAAGTTTCATTTGATTCCATTTTAAAGGATTACTTTGTTTTATAATGTTATAATGTTGTATGCCTTCATTTGATTACCACAATCTGATAATAAATTTATATTAAGTCATAAAACCAGAAAAATTAAAACAGGAAACATAGAATTTCTGAAAAAATAAAACGTATATAGTTTCAGTTGATTAGACATGCTTTTAGATCATTAAATTTGAATTAAACCATTAAAACGGAAAACACTGAATGAGAACAGTAAATAAAAGATTATTTGAGAAAAAACATATTTCATATAATTTCATTTCATATAATTTTTTAAAACTTTAAATAAAATGTTAAATTGTAAAAGTTAACCATTAAAATATTGTGCAGTTTCAGGCATGTGATTTCCTTAACATGATGAATGATTGGACACTCTTAGCCTCAAGTACTGCTCTGAAGTAGTATTAGATTTAGTGTGTCTTAAGAGAACTGAGCTTTGGCATTTTTCCGACTTGGGACAGTCTTGTGGACTTACTTCCTGTCGCATGCACATGCCAGTGGCCAAGACCACAATGGTGGGTATTTGGACAGGCACAATATTTTCTTGGCAATATGAATAGATCCTAATCTCAGCCTCAAAGACGTCGCTGACCAGTCTTATTTTAGGAACTGTTGGCATCTAGGATTTTCTCATTTTCAAAAAACAAACAAACAAACAAACAAACAAATAAATAAATAAATGTGAGTTCATTGTGGTTCAGTCAAATGGTCAAGGGCTGGCAGGTTGGTATGATCCCATTATTTTTTGCAGTACTGTAATGATAGATAATACCAGTGCACATTTTTATTTTGGAGGCTCTTAAAAAGCATAAAGAGGCATATTTTTCTGTTGCCTTTGGCATCACAGACGTTTGGGATTGTGCATGTTGTGTGTGTTTTTGTGTTGCCGTCAGTTGGTGTCATTTTCTTGCAGCTCCAGAGCAATTATTCACATGGCTTTTACGGCTCAGAATATAAATAGAAATGAGAATTTATCCCTTATACTGTTGCAGCCTTTAAGTTGCTATAGGAGAATGTCTGCGCTCAGACTCTTAAGAGGCTTTTTCACAGTACACAGCCTCAACTCTGAACGTCATTTTGGTCCCCTGTATTGCATGTCTGGCTGTGTTGGTATTAAAGAAGATATATGAAAGTCCCACTCCAGCAGCATGAAGACTCGCTGGTTGCTTCGCTGGATGTGGATGGGGTTTAATTAGCTCGTAGGCCCTGAGGATGCAGTGAAGACTTCCTGGGATTAGTAAATTGCATTCCTACGCTGCCAGCATTTTCCCATGTCGGGTCTCATTTGTATTCATGGGTATTTGGGAGGGGGAAAAAATCATACTCCCCAGCATGCTTTTTGTCTTTGTGTGTTGTGAGGGAAATTAAACTTATTGTTTAAGGTGCTAGATTGTTATGATAGTGGTTGGATTGGCTAAATTATTCCCTGAGTGTTTTCTTCTGCTGGGTCTGTTAACAACTTTTTTCTTAAGTCTTATATTGTGTGAACACACTTGGAGTGATTCATATGTTACTGTTTATTGAAAAGTCAATGTAGGTTTGTAGGTGTCCAAAGTAACAAAATATGGTGACTTTTGTAGCGACGCTGCAGGACATGTAAAACAGTACAAATACAGATGAGATTATGATTGGAAAATGTTTTAATAAACGTAGTAATTTTAGTTTAGTTTTTATTCATTTAAGCAATAGCCTAACCCTATATGTATGCAGTGAATGACCCGGAAGAGAAGAAATATTTGAATAAAGTCACAAAAAGCATTCTCGTAGCCAAGGGCGTACATTTCTTCTAACAGTAGGTCAGTAAACATAAAATTTCTCAAGAGCAATTTTTGAAGGGGACACAAATAATTAAGCCAAAATTGTACTTGTAAGGATAGATATGTGTACACACAGCATGTGTCCATAGCATGGAGACCGTGTTTAAATATGAGTTTGGTTCATTGGTTCACCAGGCGTTCATATTATAATTATTAAATTATTCTGCATCCTCCACATAGCATTTTAGTTTTCGACTGGGACTGAGGACGTCTCTTATTTAGATATTTAACTGCAGCAAGCCCACTGATCTACCACTTAACATCATATCGAGCAAAACCCAATACAATCGGTAGGTCAACAATATCAGCCTAATACCAGCTCACACACAGGCTTATCGCCATGTTAGTTGTAACGTTAGTGGGTTAGACTTATATTTATTTACATATTGTAAATAAATTGTGTTTTATGTATACTTTTTATACTTTTTTTAGACTTACTATCCAACAAACTACGGTATTAAACAAGCTAAGCTAGGTAACCTTATATAATCGCTCATAGAAAAATACATCGGATATCATCACTTTTTGTCATGACTAATTTATTAATGATCCAGCATCATATTATCAATGATCCAGTATTAAAGAGAACGAATAACTTCAGCCGATGTTTAAAGTGAATAAAATAGCATTGACAGCCTACTTACACATAACTACTGAAGAACTTTGCTATCTCCCTCCAGACTCGTGTGTGTATCGGAGAAGTAAAGGGGGAAAGCAGGCAGTGGACCAAACCACTGTGAGGCAAGGGAGGGGGACTCAAAACATTTCTAAACTTAAAATGCTTTTTTGCGTTTATATTGTTTTACTACTTAAACAATTATTTTAAGTATATGTCCATTATATTATTTACAATACACAGAGTGGTTTGTAATGATAGTTTTAGGGGGAACAGCCCTCAGATGGGGAGTCCTGACCCCTCCCCGTCCCCTCGCAATTCACGCCCCTGCTCGTAGCTTCATAACATTACGGTTGAACTACTGATGTCACATGGACTATTTTATCGATGTCCTTACTAGTGTTCTCAGAAGTACCAACCGCAATACTATTTGGTACTGAAATGTTAAGAACTTCCATTTCCCGCTAAGATTTGTGTGCTGTTGAGCAGATTCTTAAACGGCACTGATTGGTCATTGTGTTCACGTGCTCAACAGATATGTCTGTGATTGGCTACAATGATCATAGCTTCACGGTCTTCACCGAGTGCACACACAGAAGCACATGAGAGCGTTTGAAAGCCGCGTCAGTCAGCGGATCCGTCTATGTGCAGATATATTAGGAATCCGCTGATGGTGACTGATCCACTGATAGACACGGCGGGAAATGGACGTTTTTAAAATTTCTGAACTGAATGGTATCATGGACGTTACTTTTGACAGCACTAGTCCTTACTACCTTTCTGGGCCATAAAATGTTGCTGTCTATGCAGGGTCGGAAAGCTCTCAGATTTGATAAAAAATCTCTTAATTTGTGTTCTGAAGAAGAATGAAGATCTTACATGTTTGGAACAATGTGTGGGTGAGTAATTAATGAGAGAATTTTCATTTGTTGGGTGAAGTAACCTTTTAATGTAAGCCGGATGTACGGCATTCGTTGTGTTGTCATTGTCATGTGACCTACCTGCATTTCATTGTGAATTACAATTTTCTCCTGTGCCCTCATGGGATAGTAAAGTGTCCAATGGAGGCATACTTCAGAATCTCAGTGGAAGTAGTAGGTCATCCGGGTACTTTTATGCCTACGGATTTGGACATACTGTTTTCCACCAACTATATAGCAGAGAAGTATGCAGCCAGTCACTTGTTTTGTTCCTGAATGAATCATTGTCCTTGAATGATTTGGTTAAGTAAATGATTCATTGCTCACTCATAAAGACAGTCAAGAGGATCTGTGTTTTTGAGTTAATCAGTTGAATGAATGATTCTTGACTCACACATAAAGACAGTCACTTGTCTCTGAATGAATCAGTGTGTTGGAGGCAATCGGTTAAACATGATTTATGAATCATTCATGAACATAAGGTACATACCAAATCACGTACTTATGCACTATTCTGTGACGTTATGTGGTATAAATAATGCGAGTAGTGTGTTCACACTGAAAATTCCAAAAAGAAAAAGTGCACTTTAAATACCCGGATGATACACTTAAATAACCAAAAAAACGAAGTGTGGAATGTTGAACACTTCATGCACTCAACTGTCATACCTTTAATTATGTTGCGAAGGGGGAGGGGCTATAAGACTCAGATTATTAATGACAAAATAACCTTATATAATTAATACGCTACATGGTTGAGAACATAGTGCATAAGTACATAGTGCATTAGTGCATAGTGTATAGTGCGTTATTTGGGACGCAGTTATAGCCCCTTTTTTAATGAATCTTTGAATGAATCTTTGAGTAAATGATTCATGACTCACTCATAAGGACAGTCACTTGCTTTGTGCTTGAATGAATCAGAGCCTGCGTCCCAATGTGTATACTATCCATCCTAAATTCTATGTGATAGTAGTAATTTTCAATACTATTTAGGGCAGATAGGGTGGATAGTATGCACATTGGGACACAGGCAGAGTCTTTGAATGAATCACTGTGTAAATGATTCATGACTCACTCATAAAGACAGTCACTTGTTTGGTGCTTGAATGAATCAGAGTCTTTGGCTGAATCTGTGTATTTACAATTGAGTCACTGAATAATTCACTCGCTTGTTGACATCTAGCATAATGATGTAACCTATGGGAGTAACTGAAAAACTTCAATGGGGCAAGATAAACCCAGTAAATCTGGTAAATTTTACTAAAGACTGAAGAGATAAAATAAGACACACTCGTTACTGAAGAAATAACATCAAAAATACAAGTACATTAAACATTTTGAAGCCCTCTGACTTAAATAGTGAGTGTTTTTTGTATAAATTGAGGGCTTAATCAGAATTGTTCTGAAAATGGTACATCGAAGTGTTGCTGTTTTTAGTTTGCATGTGTGCAGTTTGGCTTCAGCTTCATCAGACTCATTATATGAAGGTAATGACACTCTCACACCACATTAAGTCCTGCTCTGCACTCCTGCCCACACCAGTCCACACAAGCCGCGGTTTAATAACCTGTACCACACACACAGCATCACTCATTCTCCATTACACACACTACACAAACATTTAAATTTGCCTCCTGAGGGGAATGAGAGCGTTTGCACTTGTTTGGGTGGGAAGAGCGAGCTGGAGTGAGGGAGATAGCGAGCGGAGGAGAGAGTCAGGGTGAATGCTTGTCGATGCAGGACCTTGTTGAGAACAGGAGCGCTGATGTGTGGGCTCTGATGCATATTTATAAATGTCACGGTGTGGCCCATGAGCCGGTCTGTGTGGATGTGTGAATGAGATCTCCGTAGACACCGGCCTTTTACCCACAATTCTCTCTCATTCTAATGCACATTATAAAACAGCCTATTGTTGTTCCTCCTGGAACATTTCTTTATTTAATTTAATTTAGTTTATTTATTTATTTATTTTTTCCACCAAATTGTTCCAATCATTTTATATAAACCTGACATTTTTCAGTAGTTTAATATTCTTTTACTGATAGACCAGATAATAGCTCAATTAACATTATATATCATGATGTTTGCTAAGAACTAAACAAAATTCTAGTTGGAGAATATGCATCAAACTCCTCTAAAAAATTATATGAACATAAAACTTGAGTAAATGCAATGGATTTTCATATGCTATTTGTATTTTTTTTTTTTTTTTTGATTGGTGCATAAGTTTTGTACAGTTGTGTGGGTGTGTGTGTTTTTTTTTTTTTTTGTACGTTGATAAACCACGTGATTATAAGTTACATTTGAAAATTATGTGCTTATTTCAGGATACAACAGACAGTTTAATATTCAATAATATCTTCTTACTACACTGTTAAATTTGTTTTTTTTTCCAAAGTTGTAAATAAAACAAATACTATTGGAGTATGTTTTACAGGAAAAATACTTTGTTTTTCTACTGTAATTGTTTGTGAAATTTACTAGCAATTTGAAATGTGTAGTAGCAATTCCAGCAAGTGAAAACTGTCTTTGCACCTATTTTTTTTTTCATTGTAGATTTGACTAGGTCAGTTTTGAAATTGCTACTATTAGTCTCAACCTGGCATGGCTGAGAACCTTTTATTTCCTTCTAGGAGTATTTTAACACGTCTGACCTGTAAAGCTTCCCTGGATGATTTCTGCTTGCTTTACTGCATTACATCTACAGTATTTCATCTATGTGCAGTGTATTTTGAACTCTCCTAACACCTGTGTAATCTCTGGGGATTACACTCCTGTAGGTTCAGATTATTTGAGAGCTTTTCTACTGTTGGTTTAATATAGATTCAGCAAGTTGCAACTAAAGGAGAAAGAAATGGAGGCAACGAAGGGGCTTGATGAATAACTGCGGTACTGCTACTGACAGCAGACATCAGAGCTTTGTTTGCACTCCTATTGATGTGTGTTTCTGTTTGTGTGTGTGTGTGTGTGCGCGTCACGCTTGCTGCTTCTAATGCTGAGACGAAAAGCTGTAGTCGCTGTTATCGTTCAAAGGCCTGCACTGGAGTATGTTTATTAGGGCTGCCAATCGATTACAAATTCAATCCAATTTTAATTGAATTAATGACATGAAATGGCCATTAATTAATCAAATGAATCACATAGTTGTAACTGAGAGAAAGCCAACAAAAAAATAGACATTACATTACTGTGACGGCTAAAGCATTAAATAGATTTACAAAAAAGTAGATATGGAAATGGGAAAAAAGATAAGGATATGGAAAAAATTTTTTTTTTTTTGTAATATCATTGACCATAGTCAATGAGGTCTGACATAGACTTGAGAGGTCTATCTATGACATGTTCTTTATACTGCTGCTTAAAAAAAAAAAAGGTTTCCGTCACAGGTTTCCACACCACGTCAGTTTTGTAAAATGTTTAACCACGATTTCCAGTTCTGAAAGCTAATCACACATCAGAGCATTTCAGCGGGGTAAAACGTCACATCAAACCCCCATAATGCCTGCAGCAACCGTTATATTCACTGCAATGAGATGTAGAGACACTTCTATGACAACAGCAACACGGGAAATCTTATCGTAATTCGTATCTTAAAACGCTGATGTATGTGAGATGAGGATACTGAAATACAGCAGTATATAATTCAACAACTCTTAGGAAAAGTGTAGTTATACCAAACATACATTTACTTGAATGTAAAAGTATAGATGTATTGACAGCATCTGAAATGTAAATAATTTACCTATGGACAACTTATACAAATGTTTACAAATCCTTATTTTTGAACATTCATGGAATTAATTGGTTGATTCTGTTGTATTTATGGCTAATGATAGTGTTGTTCAATCCCAGTTGTTAACACAGTTCATTCATTTACATGAATTTATTACATTTAATTAAAATTTTTGTGACTTCTGGAGCCAGCTTATTTCAAAGGATTGCATAATGTTAAGAAGACTATAGTTTAAAATCTTAAAATTAATAACGTTTCTGTAATCTGTCAACTATTAATATTTATTTTGTTTGCCATGGGACGAAAAAAGAGCTTTCTCATGCTTTGACTAAAAAAAATACCATAAAATATTCTAAAAACGCAACATAAAATGATCCTAAGTGTAATTAATACATGACGCAAGCAGCGTTATGACAAAAGAGTTATGTCAGTGATATTTTAAAGAAATGGTTAGATGTGGTAGTGGAATTAGTAGCTCAAAAAAAAAAAAAAAAAAAAAAAAATATATATATATATATATATATATATATATATATATATATATATATATATATTTACATATTGTAAATAAATTGTGTTTTATGTATACTTTTTATACGGTCTATAAAAATGTAACTATATACAAATATACTGTATATATTTTATATATTACGCATTTACATATTAGCTGTAAATACATAATAATGTTTGCATTTTAGATGCTTTCAATATGTTACATTATGCCAATGTACGGAAGTAAAAATTTTGGTCTGTTTTAAATGTTGCATACTAATTGCTGCTTATAAACAATGAGACCAGACCGACTTGTCAGGACTAATTTGATGTTAATTAATAGATAATGTAAGTGTAATCATATTGATTTACTAGCTTGAATTGCTTCGATGGCAGGAAAATGCCTTAATTTTGTGTGTTGTTGTCTTCAATACCTTGTTATTTGTAAGTCAGCAACTGAGTGGACATTCTACTGTAATCTACACAATCTAGCCAAACACACTCTTTTGTTCTGCTTTGCATCTGTCAGTCGGCCAGAAATGCATTCAGCGGCGTGTTTAGTTTGCAAATGAACAATGGTGTGATTATTTATTGACATTTTCCTCTCAGTTTCCAGAGCTCATTTCACTGCTCAGATCAACAGCCACCTGCATCTGATCAATCCACACACTCTTTGGATCTCACTGTACATACAGGTTACAGAAAGGCAGATCGAAAGAAAGCAAGGTTGAGGAAGATGTAGATGTAGAAGAATGAAAGTTGTGTTTTTTGTGGTCTGCAGGGCACAAGTCTTCCTGTCCTCCACAACAGTTTACCAGCAGCAGATTCACAAGCTCCAATCGTTTAACAGTCACCGCAGGCCCTCACATCCCCATTTCTCCTTCATGTTCAGTGAATCATTCTGGCCCTGCGTGGACTCAGGGGAAGGCGGATCAGAGAAATCCTCTTTCTCTTTGTCTCCTCGCTGGGTGCTCTGCAGCCACCCTGTCCTCATTAAAAGGAAATGGGGGCACGTTTGCTATCTCGGCTCGATGAAGGAGCAGACCTCTTCTCCTGCGGTTTTTCATTCGCTATTATCAGCAAACGGTTTCATTTTCCCTTTACCACCATGCTCTGTCTCTCTTTATTTTCTAATTTCCATCACCAAGAATCTCTTTCCTCCTTCATCCCACACACAAAGCGATGAATTCGCATGATGATGCATATAGATGTGACGTACTGTATAAGGTGAAGGAGATTCTTGCATTTAAAAATGAAATTTATCCAATAAATGGAGAGACTAGCATTATATAAAATGTATGTTAATGCTTTATAATAACCATTACTTTATGTAATGTATGACTAGCTATTCTTAGTTCATTAGTGGGAACATTAATCAATGTATATTCAAATAATTCAAGGAATAGTTCACCCAATAATGAAAATTTGCTGAAAATGTACTCGCCTTCAGGCCATCCAAGATGTAGATGAGTTTGTTTCTTCATCAGAACAGATTTGGAGAAATTTAGTATTACATCACTTGCTCACCAGTGGATACTCTGCAGTGAATCATCACAATAATCATAATAATCCACAAGTAATTCCCATGACTCCACTTCATCAATTAACATCTAGTGAAGTGAAAAGGTTCAAAGATAGAAGCAGCGTTTTGAAGTTAAAAATGTAGTAATGATAGATTTGTTTATTACAAACACACAGGTTTTCACTTCCACTTTTTTTAACGTTAGTTTATAATGTTGCTGTTTGAGCATAAACAATATCTGCAAAGTTACGACGCTGAAAGTTCAATGCAAACGGAGATATCGTCTTTTAAAATTATGGCAGTTTAATGCCTACAAAAACAGCTCGTAGGAACTACAATGAGTTACTTCCCGGGCTTGTGACGTCACAAACCCTGATAAATCCCGCCCCCGGGAACATGCAACAAAGAGGGTGAGGCCAAGTTTCACTGCTTTAGAGAAGAGGAAGAGTTGTTGCCATGCCGTCAAAACTAGGGGTACACGAAAATATCTATTCATATATGAATCGCGATTCTGTCTTCTAACGATTCTAATGGATTCACAAGTTTCAAAATCAATGTTCTAAAGCAGCGGTTCTTAATCCTGTTTCTCCCTTCTCTGCACACACTCTGCTCTGCATCTCTCTCTCTCTCTCTCTCTCTCTCTCTCTCATTCAGATCATCAGCTCAGCTCCAACAATGAACTGTTCCAATTATACACTTTATGTGTATAGACAGACAATGTATTTCACATAGCTATGAGAAGCGTTAAACATGGACGCGCATACGGTTGCCATGCTGTATTAAAGCTTTCATCGGGATAAAACCATATATTAAAAGTTAACATAAGCAGTAGCATTTACAAATAACAGTGTATCTAAAAGTCTGAGACAACAACAAACAAAGACACATACCATTCTGAAACGTCCTGTAAGAGCTGTGCTGGCACAGGTTCTGTGCGATCCTCTTCACTAATATTCTCTGGGTCTCAATCGGCTCAAATTGATAAGCAATACTGATGATGCCATTGTTTACAATACAACTGGAGCACGTTTGGATGCGCACTGGAGGTTTAGCCAATCACAACACACTAGGCCAGCTAACCAATCTGAGCCCATTGCGTATTTCTGAGGGAGGGGCTTCATAAAAGCAGGAAATCATCAGCGCGTTTATAGGAGAAGGGACAGAGTGGTGTAATATATAAAGGTAAATTGTGAAAAATTATGCTTTTTTTTAAAAAACAAAACAAAAAAACAAAGCATTAACATCTGTTAGACTGCACCCCATAAACACATTCAAGCCTAGAAAAAAAAGACAACCACCCCTTTAAGCCAAAAGATGACTTAAACATACTTAAATTATTATAAATATATTCAAATAATTTATCTTGAATCTAAATTAAAATGCTAAAAAAAACCACAATGAAAACAGAAACTAAAATCATATTTATCTTATCGCTCCCAATAAATGCCAAGTTCTGTCATGAAAATCTAGATAGCACAGGCTGATGGGTCCTTAACGCAAACTGATGATGTTCACAGTGTTAAACTACTTGGCACAAGCTGATTGGTTCATGTTGCATACGCAGCCAAAGAGCTTGCTCTGTTACATTTAAATGCCTGCTTAGCATTTACGAGAGCACTTCGCAGAGTTCCTCTGAAACCCTCCACCTTCCCCAGCTCCACCTGCATTCGATATCATTGGGATCACTTTCAGAATGTTTTTATTTTCCAGCTGATGAATAAAAAAGAGAATCCACCTGACTTTAAAACATATGAACAGATGACAAATCTGCAGTGTGCACTTATAATAAAGAGAATGTTATTGTGAATTGGTGTGGATGCTAATATAGTTGTTATTATACGTATTTTTATAGTTATCGTTATTTGTGTGACTAGGTTTTACTGGTAAAATGTGTGAGTTTCTTTGCATTTTGCAGTGGCTTCATACACAGCATTTAGTCTGAACTATTAATTATGTAGTAAGGAGAATTATTCTTATATTTGTATTTTCTGCAGTGTTAGATGTTCTTTCCAGTTTCTTGTAAAGCTCAGAGGAGAGTTCACCTTATGGCCTTTTGAACATGTCTACAAATGCTCATTTGAGCACCTATTCTTAGCATTTCCACACATTCTCCCAGCGGCACAGAAACCTCTTACAGGAGTGTACGTTTGCTTCCTAAAGCTCAGCCAACTCATCTCGCTTATTCAGGGCAGTAAGTTATAAACTCCTCTGCAGTGAGAGACTGATGACGTTGGTTGTCAGTGACCTTGCAGCACCACAACACACTGATGTGAGCACTGCATAAATACTCCTGCTCGAGTTTAGCCATTACTGACATTATAGCTATTTTCTCATTCACACATTTGGTCCATATACAGTGACCCGACACGTTCAGCGGGAAGATACCTGTACAAGTTCACTTAACTTGACAAAATTTGTTTATTTGTTTATTTTGATTTCTGAAGGATGATGTGACACCGAAGACTAGAGTAATGATGCTGAAAATTCAGCTTTGCATCACCGAAATAAATTACAATTTAAAATATATTCAACTAGAAAACAATTGAATTTTTATAATTACCGTTTTTACTGTTTGATTATATTTTTGATCAAATAAACGCAGCCTTGGTGAGCATAAGAGGCTTCATTTAAAAAACATAAAAAATTTTACAAATCCCAAATTTTTGAACAGTGGTGTATATTAAAATAAATTGAAGTTAATATAGACTGTGTAATTTGTCTTAATTAAATTTTGTGATTAATGACTGGTGTCTTAATTTGGATTCTAGATTTGTGAGATTTGTTTTAGGGGATTGTACAAAATGGATGTCTTGGGCAATTTCATATTCTTTCCTCTCTTTATGTTCTTGACAAAGGCAGCATGCATTTTGACAGCCGATATAACAAAATGAAGAGCGATTAGGTGTGTAATTGATGTTTTATGTAATTTTATCATTCTTGTGGTGCCACAAAAAAATGATGGAACATGTAGTTTTGTCGCTTCGTAATCATTTTTTTGACAGGCTATTTTTCATCAACAGTTCAAACTAAATTGTACATTCAGCATTCGTAATTTATAACCAATACAAATTTGCTTTCACCATGAGCCTTTAAGAAATGCAGGGCTCAACAAATTGAGCAAACTGTTCATTTTCCCTCTTGTTCGTTCACATCCTTTCAGTTCGTATATGATCATTCTCATATGAATTGTGGATATTTGGTTGTCAGAAAGGTCTTGTCAGCTTATACTGTTATTTGATCATCAATAGTTTTATCCACAGTGACTTCAATAGCTTGTTTGCTTATGTGTCCCTGTAAAAACACTATTAAGTTTACTGCAAAAAAAAAAAAAAAAACCCTGGCAGATTTGGTTGCCAGAAATTCATTGTAAAATACAATGACATTGTTTCCTGTATTACGAGGTGGCTTGCATATTTTATAGTCATTATATGATAACGATATACTTGAAACAAAGCCCACATGACACTAAAATATTGCAATAAACATTTACTAAATAACAATGTTAGTTTTTACTTAAAACATAAATTTGACTGTTTTACAGTAAAATGATATAAATACCATTTACAGTTTTACAAACGTTTTTCGAGAGTGCTGTTATTTAACAGGTTGTAGAGGATCTATACTAGTCATAGCGGTGGGTGGATTTCCTACCTAGTAATTCAGTTTCAGAAGATGCCAGTATGAGCTTCAGAAATCATACGGTATTTTTGGTATGATGGAAGCTGTTCTGAACTGTGCGATTGCAATGAGCTGCTCTGAGGGAAATAGATCCCATTAAGTGTAATGAAGCTGGCTGGAATCATCGCACCCTCATGAAGCCCAATATATGAGTCTGAGAACCGGAGCTCTCCAAAATCCTTCAGCCTCCACAGTCATTACCCGCCTCATCCATACTGTCCTGAGCTGAACCTGTTTCTGGGGAGGGGGGCGGTGGGACAGATGCTCTCCTTCCCCATCTGACAGCCCCCTCCCCTGCCAAAGACCCCTGCAGGAGAGAGCTGACTTTCAGTGAGTCATGCTCTCAGTTCTTCCTCTGACATTCATGGGGATTTTAATGGCTCAATAAAATAGAATGCTTCGATTAACATAAGGAAGTTTTGTTGGCTCGGGGCCACCTTCAAAGTCACCTTGATTTCAACAGCGCAGAGCATATTTCACCCTGCAGATGGGCGTATAGGTCATGTATGAACTACATTTCCCAGAGTGCACCGAGTGTTTGTGGAAACAGTGGGACAGATGTGCGGCGGTCAGCATGCTTGATTAGGTGCCCAGCGTGGTTTGAACTTGACGGGCAGACGTTGTGACCACCGCCTCTTGTTTCAGAGCCTGGGGAAGAGATGTCTAATTAGAACAGGTGTCTCATTCAGGTCCTTTCCTCTGCTGTGTCATTACCTGCTGCTTCCAGTCAAGAACAAGTTTTGCCTGAAGGTGATTTTCGGGAGATTGTGATAATTTCCTTTGCTTCATGTCATCCTCAGAGAGTATTTATCATCGTGAATAATTTACATGGGCCTTCTGTAGGTACTTGTGATGTAAGTGAGCATGTGGACTGAGGGCTGGTTTTTAATGATCTAGTGTTGATGTGCAGTCCAGATTGCATACTTCTAATGAGGACTGTCCAGCATTAGAGAAGGACTGTCTCAACTCCATCTGTCGTGTTATCCCAGTTCTTAGCACTTTGTCTTACTCTGTCATTTTTAACCTGCAAATGCATAGCAAACTTTACCCGCCATAAATGGATAGTTCAGCCAAAAATGAAAAATCTGTCATCATTAACTCACCCTCATGTATGAGTTTTGTTCTTTTGAGGAACATAAGATATTTTGAAGAATGTTGGCAACTAAACAGATTTGGTTCCTATTGACTTCCATTATATGAACAAAAAATACAATGGAACTTGGAATGGAAATTGAAATGGTTTGGTTCTTCAAAATATAAAAGTCAGTCAGGTAGTCATACAGGTTTGGAACGACATGAGGGTGAGTAAATGATTAGAAAATTTACTAAGTGCTTATTAGGTAACATATGCATAATTTATTGTTATTATTGACAAACTATTACTACGGTAATACACTTTTGAGCATAAATGCAAAAGAGCAAGTAGCTATATTTGTTGTTGGGAGATGTTTTCAGCTAGCAGAAGTGGTCCATGAGCAATTACCGTCCTGCCCTTGAGCGTGGCACCTGTCCTGGGGTTGCTCTGGGGGGCTGTCACTATAATAAGTTACTTTAATATAACCTACTGTATGTCACTTTCTTTAAAACTGTTGCTATTGCCTTATTAAATACAAATATGAACATTAATGTTATAGTCAGCATTACTTAGGTTTAATTAAATAGATGAAGAAAACAAAATAAACAGTAATAATACATAAAATAAAAATGAATATATTATAAAGCAATAACATTATTTATATAGGAATAAATCATTTTATCTACTGATGTTTATTTATTTTTAATTACTTTCATGTGAAGATTTCATTTATTTTGTTCCCCCTTGCATACAAGCAGAAATCTAATATGTAAAGTAATCAATATTAAAATTTAGTTTATTCAGTTTTGCCACAAATTATGACTGCCCTACTGTCTTTTTTTTTAATCAAGGAGACTGCAGAGTCAGTGTAGAGCTTGAGATGAAATATGAGATATGATGTGTCAAGAAAAAGAAAAAAAATTAAAAGAAATATCACTTGTGAGCAATGTTATTTTAGTATTATTCATATAATGAATGGGGGGGGGGGGCAATTGGTTATGTTGCAATGTTGGAAATATTTCTGTTTTAAACCATGAAGGCGAGCCAATGGATATCACACAAGCATGTGTTTGCACCAGGGTTTGCACACGTGCAAACTTTGCACAAGATTTATGCTGGTGAAGGTCTTAATCTCAGTCAATTCACAATAAGCAGAAAGTGAAAGTAAAAATGGAATGACGGAGTAATGACCAAGCTTTCGGCATCTGACGCCTCATATTCTCTCAGAGACGACGAGCGACGAATCTACTTCAACATATGCTGATAACGATATAGCCTATAGCTGTTTTCATTTATTTCCTTTATATTTCTCTTGTGGCCCGTACATATTGAAAAAAAAGAAAGAAACGTATTTCGTGTTAACCAGGTTGTTTTTGAAAGTCGGTGCTTGAAATAAAAGCTTTTTATTTCATTGATTTTTATTGATGACTGCAGTGTTAATATTTTAATTAGGCTATAGGACTATAACTCATTGTAGGTAGATTATAGCCTAATAGAGCTGTTTTAAAAGACCTTTTTTTAAAAAAAACAATTAAATTGAGGAGTAAATATAGCCTAATCTTATCCTCGCAGCGCGTCAGTTATGCGTTAATTATTGCGGAGCAAAATAATTGTACTTTTAATTTAATAATAAAAGTAACTTCATAATAATAATAATAGGCCTAATAAAAATAAGCATGTAACAGGCCTACATTAATTGGAAATGCCAAATCCTTTTAAGATTGCCAATAATTGATGTTTTTGACAATTATACCCATATATATATATATAATTTTTTTTTCACTTTAAGCTGAAATGTAATCACATTATGATTTAATTTTGCAAGCAAGAAATATATAACATTATGTAGGATACATAAACTGCAAGAAAACCCCCTGTTTTGCCACTGTAATTTCCATCACTGCCATGTTTACAATTTCCACTATCAATCACAATAATTTAATTATGAAAAATAATTTATGAATATTTGTATTCAATACAACTTTCAAGTTTTCTAGTACAACTGATCTCAAAACTGCCTACTGTTTAACGTCTACAAATATAAACATGTAGAGTTCATTTATTTGCTCTCAGACAAATTTTGTAAATAGCTGTAATTGACTAACCATCTCTTCAACGCATTAAACTGCAGACCATGTATTATACTAAGGCCTGTTTCAGACAAATTCAACAGTCCTTTGAATGGCAAAAATAAAACAGGTATCATGCTCTACATATCTCCTTTTACAAAAGTGCCAGTAATAGGGAATATTTTTGCTCAGTGGTGTGGACTCTTCAGGCGGGCCGATAAGCTCCCAGTCATTCAGGTGGAGAGAGGATAAACATGGCAGTGAATTCCCGGAGAGAGGGATAGGGATTGATTTCCCGCTGAAACCTGCTTTAGTGGAGCGTGAGAGAGTGTCAAGGGACTTCATCTCTCCTCACCGCCAGACTGTGTCTGCGGCTCATCTCAGTGTGGGTGAAAGAGCCCATCAGCGCCGTGAGCTAGCGCCGCGACTAGCGTTTTATTTGGCCGTGTCGTGTCGCTAGCAGTGTAGATGGAGTGTAAGAGCCCGAGACAGAGTGTGAATGTGAGAGAGAAGGCTTCCTCTCATTAAACTATTTACACTGCAAAGTGATAGACATAATTATCCAAGTGTTAATGTGAGAACGGTGAATAAGAGACTAAAGAGGAGAAAGAAGAGGCAAGCGCGCACACAAACACACACTGATGCTGTGGATGATGGATGATGTAGCAGCATTGGGGAAGATTGTTTGAAACTCATACTCAGTACTCATAATTTAAAGTTCAACCACAGTCAGGCTACCTTTCTACACTACACTACAAGCTGCTAACAAAAATAGCAACAATGAAGCTATTTAAACATTTTTATGCTGGTATGGCTCAATATGAAGCACAGTTATCTTGATTAGATTTTTTTTATTCAGCAAGGATGCATTAAATTGAACAGATACTTTTACACTAAATACAGATAATGAAACTAGAAAAAAACACCCTATTTATATAAAGCAGTTATTAAGAGCAACATTTAACTTCGTACTTCACTATGAAAAATAAAGACATAAAAATGTTAACTCATGAATTATGATATCTGTGCACAATAGTGTTGCAAAAATAGTTTGGTTTTTTTTAGCAATCAATGCTTTTATTCACAAGGATGCATTAAACTGATCAAAAGTGACATTTAAAGACATTTATTTTTTTTGTATTTTTTTTATTTATACGCTCCGTTCATTTGAACTTTTTATTAATCAGTAAATCCTGAAAAAAAAAATAATGTATCACAGTTTCCACAAAAATATTAATCAGCACAACTGTCTTCAACATTGATTTTTTTTTTTTTTTTTTTGAGCTGCAAATCAGCGTATTAGAATGATTTCTGAAGGATCATGTGACTCTGAAGACTGGAGTAATGATGCTGAAAATTCAGCTTTGCATCACAGGAATAAATGATATTTTTACTGTTTTGTTAATGAAATAAATGCAGGCTTGGAGAGCAAAAGAGTCTTTAAAAAACTGTACACAAATCTTTGAATTGTGCGGTGTATTTTAATTTAATTTATTTATGTAATATTTTATCATTGTATATTTAGTAGCATTTTCATGTACCCATGCTATACTGTACACAATATTGCAGTGTGCTTCAAATATTACCATGCTTATTCCAGTAAAATCTGCATGCATCGTAGTTTGTCATTGTTTTCTATAGCAGGAATTGTAAGTGTAGCCCTTCCTTGGCACTGCTGTTAATGTCAGATCATGACGTCACTGGCTGAAACGCCACAGTTATGAAAACCGTCATGTCAATCTAAAATCAGATTTTCTTTTTTCTATAAGTGGAGTAATTTGTTTACTTGTTGTCTCTGTGGACGTTCCACACAGATATATTTCCTTGAGCGTTGCCATGGGTTGCTGAGGCCAGTGGAGATTGATTATTCCTCTAGATATCGTGTTCATAAAATAAGAGCCATATATCCCTGTACATTTGTCAGTCTACCCTTGCAGAAATGCAAAATGCTTCTCAATCTCATATAAATGCCATTTTGACTCATGCTGAGGGTGTTCCATAAAACTCCATAATCATAAACAAAATGCTTCTTCAGAAACATTACAAAGCCAAATTCAAGGTTTATTGTCTCATAACCATTAATAAAAGTCCAAGCGAAGACGGTCGCCTGACCTTGAATAAAATACACTGACTGTCTGCGCTTTGCCCTTGTGTCGCTGAGTTCACAGCGAGTCCCATTCGTCTTTCATACTTTTCTTTTCAGTATTATCTTCATCAGCCATTTGTTTATATACAGTAATCAAGTATTCCAAGGTCAATCCTTTATGAAGTTTTAACACCTATTTAAAGACCCCATGATATTGCTTACAGAATGCATTTTTGTTTCCTGTGTTGACATATTTACTATATTGAAAGAAAGTTATTTGTTATATAACCAATAGCCATTATTTTATGTTACAGTGATGAACCATGACATACTACTTAATATTACAGTAGGTGTGTTTGACTCAGAAAACAATCAGTGTTTAACTTGAATCAGTGCATATTGATTATTTCTGTCCAAAATACCACATTTGGGGTATTTAGGGCTGCATGTTTAATTGAAATAAAATCGAAATTGTGATATACTTTAATGTGATTATCAAATCACAAAGACTGCAGTTTAAATTATATGTGTTGCATGATTTAGAGTCAAGTGTAGCACTGTTATTTGTGACCCTGGACCACAAAACCAGTCTTAAGTTGCTGGGGTATATTTGTAGCAATAGCCAAAAATACATTGTATGGGTCAAAATTATTGATTTTTCTTTTATGCCAAAAATCATTAGGACATTAAGTAAAGATCATGTTCCATGAAGATATTTTGTAAATTTCCTACAGTAAATATATTAAAACTTAATTTTTGATTAGTAATATGCATTGCTAAGAACTTAATTTGGACAACTTTAAAGGCGATTTTTCTCAATATTTAGATTTTTTTGCACCTTCAGATTCCAGATTTTCAAATAGTTGTATCTCGGCCATATATTGTCCGATCCTAACAAACCATGCATCAATGGAAAGCTTTTGCATTTCACATTTAACATGGTTTTCAGAAAATGTTGCTTCACACAAACCCAAGCTTCTAATGAAAAGTGCTTATAAACTAGCTTATAAACTCTCTGTGGTTTTTTTTGCCAAAATTAAATCTTGATGGCTAATGTTTGAAAATGAAGAACTTAAAATATCCATTAATATTCATATTGTAGTTGTACAGTTGGGCTGTAAATTAAAATTATTTTCTATTAATCAGTAAATAATCAAAAAAAAATTATCGCAGTTTCTACAAAAATATTAATCAGCACAACTACTTTCAACATTGATAATAATAATAAATGTTTTTTGAGCAGCAAATCAACATATCAGAATATTTGGTAGAAAATTAAAACATTTTTTTTATAAAATTTATTTTACAGTAAAATATTACAATAGTAATATATATTTGAAAATTTTTATTTAGTATAATAGTAAACTAAACATAATTTATTATTATTACTTTATAGTCATATTGATATAATCATAAAAAATTATGAAAGTGTGCAGCTTTATAAACAAGCATAGTGACTTTAGAGTTTCTTTCTTTCTTTCTTTCTTTCTTTCTAACAAAAAAAAAAACATTTTAAATCTCAATCGTAATTTGAATCAGAAAAATCACAATTTTATTTTATTTTTTCCCAATTTGTGTTGCCCTATTTAGCCTAGTCTTACCTTCCTGTCTTCTTTTTTTCTTTCTTTCATATTCAGTGAAAAATAACTTTTAAGATTCAAATGGCTGTTAATTTGACAAATTCTGCGTTTTATCCTCTTTGTCTTGATAACAGCAAACATCATGTGAGCTCCACCTTGAGAAGCAGAAAGTGAAGACACTGTTTTGAACTCCTCCCTCGACTGCAAGCAGCAAATCCTGCTGATCGGTAAGGCAAGGAGCAGTCAAACACAATTGCTACTGTTTGTCAGGTGGTTTTAGGGGAGGGGCTTTCTCTTCTATAGAGCATTTGATTGGACAACAATTTATGGATATGCACCTGAGTGCAAGGTGAGTCAGTTTCCCAAAAGAGAAAGGTACATTTTAAATGTGTGTATCTGCTTAAAAAAAAAAAAAAAACCAGTACACTAGTCTTCAAAGTTAGCACACTTGGACTACAAGCCACAAAGTTCTTTTTTGTAAGTGTGTTTCGGACCGTGGCTTAATATCATGCCCTTACAACCTCTTTTATGTTTTACATCTCTCTTGGCATATTAACAGGAGTCTTGATTCCAGCAAAAGGGTTTGCTATAGAGAGAGTTTGGAGTGTGTTAGGAGTGTGTGAGTGTATGAAATGTGCAATGATTGTCATCACATGGAGCGGAGAGTCATTTCATAGCCCGACGGGACCGGATAAGATCTCCCAGATGTGCTACTTATCACTCCTACACTGTGTGGAGAATATTGCCAGATAATCAACTTTGCCACTCTATAATTAGTTCTGGTTCACTAAAGGAAAGTGTCATCATAGATGCTTCCCTCTCTCGCTCTGTCTCTCTCTGTGTGTTTGTTTGTGGGAACACCTCATAGAAAATACCTCATCTTAAAATCAAAAACAGCTTGCAGGAGAGTGGGCTGATTTTTTGGTTTACAATGAAATTCCACGCAAATGTGGTTATTAGATGCAGGTGCGAAAACACACAGAGGGGTGTTGCAAATATCTTCCAACATCTAATTTCTTCCATCATTAAAGTGATTCAATCGTTAGTGGCAAAAGCCATTTTCACTGTTATCTGTCAGAAAAGGACGATCTTTGCATGCACAGACTGTATCCGTAACATTGCTCCTGCCGTTGTGTCCTGACCTCTCTCTAGAGTTTACATGAGGATCAATCTGTCTGTGTTAGGTTCTCTTTATTATAGTCTCTCAGCAGATGGGAAATAATTTCAAGACTACAGCAGCAGTGCCCTGAATACAAACTGACACGGTTCTTATTGTCTGTGGTTCATAGTGCACATGACCATGTGAAAGAAAAGAATGCAAATCTGTAAATTAATGCAGTGTTTAAAAGCAGATATGTGAAGGTTTTTTATGCTTGAAATACAGCTGATATGTGTAACATTATTTACACTATTGCTTTGTAGAAGACTGAAGTTGGAAAGATATTTTAATGTTTTTAAGTCTCCTTTATTTGATTAAAAATACATTAAAAACAGTAATATTCCAAAATATTATTACAATCTAAAATAACTGTTTTATATTGTAATGTATTTTTAAAATATAATATAAAAAACTAAACATAAATTTTATTTTATTTTATTTTTTATAAAACAGTGGTTTACTAAACAAATGGCTCTTTCATTAAATAAATTCAATTATAATTAAAAATTTCTTAAGGTAAAAATCTGCCTAAGCTTATGCTCTAAACCGGTCTTCAACCCTGTTCCTGGGGACCCACTATCCTGAGAGAGTTTAGCTACAACCCTAATCAAACACACCTGAAGCAGCCAATCAAGCTCCTCAAGACTGCTTGAAAATTGCAAGCAGGTGTGCTGAAGCCGGTTGGAAATAAACGTTCCAGGAGAGTGGGTCCCTAGGAGCAGGGTTGAAGACCTCTGCTCTAAACTATTGGTCTCAAACTCAATTCCTGGAGGGCCACAGCTCTACACAGTTTAGCTCCAACCCTAATCAAACACACCTGATCCAGCTAATCAGTGTCTTCAGGATTACTAGAAACTTCCAAGCAGGTGTGATTTGGAGCTGGTTGGAGCTAAACTCTGCAGAGCTGTGGCCCTCCAGGAATTGAGTTTGAGACCACTGCTCTAAACTATAGGGTTACGATTAACAACAGAGCCTAAACTTAAATTTAATTACTATTTATTTTTAAATATAATAATCAACACTCAACTTGAAAAAACACGACAAAAATTGGATGCATGTAAATTGCACGTAATGCAGTTTTTAAATTAACTTGTAAATTTTACGTTAAAACTAGTAGTAAAGAGGAAGGGATGATCACGCTCTATGCTGCCATTTGAACTGAGGTGTTTATACAGCAATCTGTCGTGCCACATCAAAGAGCGCCAAAACGCCATTTATTGTTTGAATTTGTAGTATGTAGTATAAATAGTTATTTTCTGCTATTTTTACTGTACTAGAACATATTTTTACTTTTTAGATAACTAAAACTTATGAGACAAAATGCACAATCTTTTCGCATTAGACTCATGCTAACATACAATGTCTTAGTTTTCCTTGTATTTACAAACTGAGAGATGAGGATGATGAAATTATTTGCTGAGTCTGTCAATAGAGCTTAAAGTGTATCGAACCCTTTCATGTGACACGGTTTCTCAAAGCCCATGGCTCAGAAGGAAGGTTTGCTCTTTTGCGTCATCACATGCTGTTGAATCTCTGAGAAGCGTTCAGGCATATACGCGCTCATTTCTACAGCCTTCTGCTCTCCTGCGTCTTATGTCCGTCTCGTGTGCAGGCGTGTGAAACTGCTTCTGTCAGTCCGTGGCCTCTTCTTCCCCTTTCCACTCCACTAGGAAGCCAAGAACACCCACCACCCCCTGGTTAGATAGCACCCTGTATCCATGGAGACCAGCCGAGCCATCTGGAACACAATATCCATGTGGCGTAATCACATTCAGAAGTAATAATCATTTCTTTTAATAAACTCGTGAAACCTGCAGGATGCAAAGACGTTTTTTTAGCTCTAACATTTGTCATCCAGACCGGCACTTGGAAAGGCACTAATGTTCTCATTTTGCCTAATGGTCGCTGTCAGGAACTTGAGCGACAAAAATGTCAGACGTGGGGATCTTCTGTACCGGCTCAATCACAACACTGCTGTTTACCCTTCGCGGTGAAGGCTCAATAAAGGATGAGGAGATGTGCGGCCTGCACAAGTCTTGCCAACACAGCAGATCACGGTCACTGGAGCTCTGTTTGGTTTTAGTAATAAATCTCTGGCTTACTTTTGTCCAATAACAGTTCACCAAGACCAAAACAAAACCTGACCCTCCTTATATTTTGTAGCTGACACTATCTCCTGAAGTTAATAGGGATAAGTCTCCAAAAAATGAAGGCCCTGTCATTATTCGCTCAACCTCATATCATTCCAAACCCATGTGCTGTTATTTTTTCTATGGAATGCAGAAGTAAACATTTAGAAAAATAGACCCATGACCAGAAATCACCATGCAAAAAGGACAATTTAAGTGTCATAAAATAGTCCATACAACTTGCGCATTCTATGATTAATCGTATTTTAATTGTGATCAATTTTGTTAATTTCTGCTGCTTTGTATTAATTAGGCATAATCGTCTCCGATATTGGCCCACAAATTTTTCTTAAGGTTTTTTTGTTTTTTTTTTTGGTCAGAGCTTTTCTCTTAAATGGATACATTTTCCAATGTTTTACTTAATCTTTCCAACCTGGCAACCATGTGAACACTCTCTCTGCACTGAAAAAAAGAGCTAATGATCTGAAAACACAGTTTAGGAATCGCCATTGCAATATTCTGCTCAAATGTGATACATGCTTAAAGGGATGGTTCACCCAAAAATGAACATTGTCATTAATTACTCACCCTCATGTGGTTCCAAACCCGTAAGACCTTCGTTCATCTTCAGGACACAAATTAAGATATTTTTGATGAAATCCGAGAGCTTTCTGACCCTCCATAAACAGCAACGCAACTGATACGTTCAAGGCCCAGAAAGGTAGTAAAGACATCGTTAAAATAGTCCATCAGTGGTTCAACCGTAATTTTATGAAGCTACGAGAATACTTTTTGTGGGCATTTTTATTGCAGTATTTTTTGTATTTTTTAGAAAAAGTCATGATCATCAGTTTAACCATACTGCTATATTCTAATTACTATATCCTACTACATTCTTTGGAAGTCATACAATGGCTTTATGTGAGGAACAGTTCAAAATGTAACTTGCCCTCTACCTGAAGTTTGTGTCTAGCTCATCTTTCGTGTCCAGAATTAAAAAATAGCACATGAACCAAATGTCATTTTAGCAATAAACATGTTGACACCCCCTTTTTAAAAAAAATCTAGATGCAAATGTAGGCTACAATGTTTAAACAAAACTGTTGTATGGCTTGAATATAGTTTGAATCAGCATCATAAGTCCTTCACTGAACTGTGTCCATCAGGGGTGCGTTTCCTGCTCAACAATTAAACTCACTGCTTATCCATCATAGTATGATGCGTCATTGGAGAAATTAACAAGTTAGACTAAAAAAAATGGTGTAGGATTTACTTTGAACAATTTACTATCAGAAATTGCTAGTAAATTTCACAAATAATTCACAAAGAAAAGAACACACTGAATGAAATTAAATGAAATTCTGAAGTAGAAAGACTGAAATAGTATTTTCTTGTAAAAAAATACTTCAGTGATCTTAATTTACAACTTCAAACAATTTTTTATACCGTATAGTCGTGACCGTATAGTCGTTTTTTTTTTTTACCTGTATCGTACGCTGATGGTAATCCTTTTAACTTTATTCACCTTCTCTTTTGTGAAAGCTTTCATTATTTAAAAGAACACTGTTGTTCTACTATATGTCTTTTTAATGCACCTGTTGACTCATATATCCACTGCTCAGAAGTGTCAATGTATCAGCATGGTGAATAGGGACAATCTAGTATAATGAGTTTCTCAACATAGCTTATGCCTCTCTTAACACAGCAGGAGAGTTCAAGTAGAGTCTCTCTCTTTCATCTTCTCTCTTTTCTATTATCACTTTCATCTCAAGGGCAGCTTTTGTCCACATATGGGATGACGGATAGTTTGCCGTTGAGTATTTTTGCCACTCTATTGCATGTGTGCTGTTGGTTACGGAGATCACATTAGTTGTTGGCTTTATGGTTGTGAAAATTAAATCTTTACCTCTTCATACTTCTGCAATTGCATTTCGTGCTGATTTTCTGAATTTGCAACAGTGGCAGCAGACAAATGTGCAATTAGTTTGAAGGGATGTATGGAGTTCTGCTGCTCTGGGATCGATTATAACAGAGTCATCAATTTTGCTTTATGAGGAACTAAGAGCTGATAGAAAGTAATAGAAGGAGAGCGGGACACAATGTATTTAGACAGTTTATATGTTGGGATCTTACTCTCAGCCAGTCGCAGTCTCAGTAGGGTGATTAGGAATGTTTATTACAGGTAATTAATATGGGATTATTGTGATAGCATCCCTCTTAGGCTTAGATTCCCTGCGCCAGCATTCATCTTTCCAGCATCAAGCAGTAAGCGTGCTTAATGACTAAATGTAAAATGTAATGCAAATTGGATTTAAATCTTTCTTTAAAGTTAGATTTACTGGGGAAAATGAATTACTATGTTTTAAATATTTCTATTGTAAAATAAAATATTAATATTGGAATACTTCACTGTAAAATAAATGCATGATTTGTGGATTTTTTTATTTATTTATTTATTTTTTTTGGGGGGGGGTTGTTTTAATAATAATAATAATAATAATAATAATAATTTACTAAAAACAAAACGCTACTAAATACTACTATTGTACTATTCTTATAAATCTATTAATAATAATAATAACAAAATAAGAAATATTGCTATTGAAATACTTCACTCTAAAATAAAAATTCATAGGGCTGCATAATTTGGGGGAAACTCTTTTTTTTCTGATAAATGTAGTATTATTATTATTATTATTATTATTATTATTATTGATCATTTTTAATTATCAAAAATGAAGTAAGAAATATTACTATTGTAATATTTTATTGTCAAATAAAAGACTATTTAAGAAAAATAATATAATTTTATTTTACATTTTACTGTAAATAAATACTATATTTTTTCAAATGTTAAACCATCAATTTTATTTTGATGTAAAAAGAAACATTACTATTGTAATATTTACAGTAAAATTTAAAAAAGAAAAATAAGAAAATTGTAAGAAAATATTATAATTTTATTTTACATTACAACTGTAAAATTACAATACTATATGCATACATACATGTGTGTGTGTATATATATAAGTATATTAGTATTAGTATTGTTGTTGTTGTTGTTGTTTTTTTTTTTTTTTTTCAAATGTTAAACCATCACAATTTTATTTTGACACAAAACCGCCCTTAAAGCTTCTGTTTTGTTTATAAGCGTTTATCATTATAAGATTGAAAAGATGATTGGTGCATGTTGCACTTCACTCGGTGCGTATATTTATTTAATTAAATCGCAGCGTTTGGTTTTTATTTCAATTAATCGTTCATCCCTACTTATTCCATCCCAGCGACTCTTTTGAAACAATCTCATACGACTCACTAAGTTTGCATCATTCATTATTCCAGTCCTCTTATACATCTCAAGTCTCCGCATAACCTCCATGTCAACTGTGACATCCCTTTAATCATATTTGCGACAAAGAAATCAATACAGTATTAGCTGGAGCTTTTTAAGTGCCAACATCTATCCCCCGTTTCCAAATCATGAAAGTACACAATCTGCACTCGCCCAGCAAGGTCACCCTCCAACTGGACAAAAAGAAGGCACATGGAGACAAAAGCAAACAAAGCGAACAAACCAAAAGCCTGGGAGAAATAAACATAAGCAGAAGCCGTCATAATTCAGCTCTGCTATCAGCCGGCACATCCCAGCCTCACAAGCAAATGAGCTTTTCCAAGCCGCAGCCTGTGATAAAGCCTATTGGCTGGCACTGTGCTGCTGTACGCAGATAGTAAATCAGGGGCTCATCCCATGCCCCTTCCATTAAAACTCTATTATCTCTGCAGAAAATGCTTTGTTAAATCTCTGAAGTAGCCACGGCTCCTGTAAAGCTCAGAGATGTGGGGAGAGGGATGCAGGCTGAATCGATTGAGAGTTTGAGTGGGCACTGTTGGCATGGAGCTGGACTGAGCAGCACAGCTGGAGCTGTGGATGCTGACTGAACCAGCCCAATCAGCCGTCTTTCAGGGGTCTGAAACAGTCGAGAACATGTATTAGGCTGCTTAAAGCTTCAGAATGTGCAGAGAAAGATGTGCAAACTTGTAACAGTAAGTCAAAAGATGTTTGCCTACATGGTACATTTAAGGTCATTGCACACTGCGTCTGAAATTTTCATTCCGAAATTTTCGCACGTTAAAAAATAAATACGACCTCACGTTTTGTCAATTACGTTTACACATTGCCTCCGAAATGTTCGTCCGTCATAAAAAATTTTTTGAATCAGGTTCGATTTTCTGCGTTTTCGCATCCGTAGCATGCATTTTGATAGGAAAGGATGGGGAATACGAAAAAACGGAAAAACGCATGCGAAAATTTCGGACTCTGTGTGCAATGACCTTTACAGTTGCCGCTGATGAATTGGAAACTCAGCAGTGCTAAACAAACAAACAATAAAGCTCATAATGGAAACACACCATTCATTAATTAGATGGAAGTGATTGGTGCTCATTTTAAAATGATGTTCAGATGTATTTTCCCAGACAATTAGACAGTTTTCGTAATACAACTATGTATTTAAAAAGTCATGTTTCAAATGATGGAAGAACATCCTGTATCTAAAAAATCAAGTTGTGGAAGAAATGATGGAAGAAAATATTGGAGTCTCAAATTAAAAGGTCAAGGTCAAGTCAAGTTTATAATTAATGTTACCGTATCTTTGAGTGTAAGAAATTCTGCATGAATAAAGTATGTTGATTTTTATTTTTTTATTTATTGGACTATACTTTTTACTATTTTTAACAGTTATTCCACAGATATTAATAATATTTATTATTATTATTATTATTATTATTTTATATTATTTTTATTATTAAATAAAAATCACAAAAAATAATAAGAAAAATTACTATTGTCAAATTTCACTGTAAAATTAAAAAAATGGGTATTTAATCTATAATGTATGCATATGCAATGCAACCTAAATCATACAGTATATGATGCAACATTTATTTATTTATTGGACTATACTTTTTACTATTTTTAACAGTTATTCCTAAGGCTGAACGATTATTTTTTTTATTTATTACTTTTTTTTTTGTTGTGCATCATTGAATGCTGTTGTTTTCAGTGATGTAGACTGATATGGTTGGGTTTTTTCCACTCACATTTTGCAATTTCTTAACAGATTACACTGTGACTGTGGTCGAATGACTCATCTCCAGTCATCAGCTCAGATCACAAGTACCTGCCGTGAAGTCAAAGTATCATGCATCAAGTATTCTAATATTTGCCGAAGTCAAGTCATAAATCCTCAAAATGTGACCCAAGTCCAATCTAAGAGTTTCCAGTTCATATCTCTAGTATTTCATGCTGAAGTGGCAGAATAATAAATGTGTGAATTGCTGCTATTGATCTCAGTGGACAGTCTGCCTTTTTTTTTTTTTGTCATTTAATTCATTCTTCTATCATTACTACATATCTAGTGCTGTGATCATGATATATGATTCTTGCAGTCGTTCTGAAGGTCACCTGAGTCTGCTCACACGCTGCTATAGTGATACCAAACGAGTCATGTGCATATGAAAATGAAAACATTTGCTAGTTTATAGTTGTGTTGCTGCTGTGCTGATGTTAGTGGACTAGTATGATATTATCCTGCAATATGCTGACATTTTTATAGCTTAAACATAAAGACAAACATATCCCAGACAAATTTCCTTTAACTTATTTATTGTACATTATTATTTGCAGATATTTGTATACTCCACACAGGCAAACGTTTGCTGAAAATTACTTACCTTTCAGCCAATGCTTCCACCATTTAAAAAGTCCAATGCCTGTTGTCCTCTCACATCGAAATACACCAACATATTTGTTTAGAACTGTTTTGGCTTGTAATTGGTGCTGTGCATATTTCTCTCCTGATTCAGATGAGATGACTTTTTTTCACTGGGGAAAGCAATATTATACAATACAATGGTTAAACATTTTAATGATGAATTTGTTTATTACAAAAAAGCAGCTTTTAACTTCTCAAGACATTAATTGATGGACTGGAGTCATGTGGATTATTGTGATGTTTTTATCAGCTGTTTGGACTCTCATTCTGATGGCACCCATTCACTGCAGTTTTAATGAAGAAACAAACTCATCTACATCTTGGATGGCCTGAGATTGAATAAATTTAAATTTTGGGGTGAAATATTCCTTTAAACCGTTTGCTATGAAGCAGTTTTTCGTTTCTTTATCTAATTAAGCATGTGAACTTAAAGGTCCTTGTTGATTGCTTTTTTGAGATGTTTAGTTTTAAGTTGGAAGTATTTAATTAGTACTTTTATTAAATTCATATAAAACGAAATTCAAATGTTCTCTATTGTTTTGGTAATTCTGGGATTTAAACTTGCTTGTCAAACAGCTGTTTCGTACCAGTTCACTTTCACATTTGTTCTGCTGTAGAAATTCAGTAACGGTTTGCTCTCAGCCAGAAATCACCCATTTGTAAAAACAAAATAATGGTCTCAGTTACGTAACGGTTTAATGTTGTTAAAAATCAGAATGTGGGAAAGATATGCTTTGGTTACTGTTGCCAAACCATTCATGTTGCGGTGATGTTTTTGTGCTACAGCCAATCAGGTTGAAGGTCACAGCTTCTTTGTTTTAATGCACCTTAAATGCAGATGAAGTCATGATGTGCTAACTTGAACATGTCCAATTATTTTCCGCCCAGAAGACCTATTTGCCTCATTTACACTTGCTGGCACAAATGCTTTTCAGTTTTCAGGATATAAGCAAACAGAAAGTGCTATTATTCAAGTGAAATGTTTTGCTTTTTCCCTTTTTTATCACCATAATGTAGAATTTAATTCAATTTTTTTTTTTTTAGCATATGTCCTCACACATGCAGATGATCAATAAAACGGACCCTTTTTCCTGTGATCATATTATAGCTGCATTTGTGGTAATTGCTGAAGACTGGCTGTGTGGCTCGCTACTTCAGTTTTATTTGTCACTGAATACTTAATTAGGTTTAATGGGTACATTGCCTAAACAACTTTGAACCACTCTGTTGTTGGGCTCCAGTAATTCAGCATTATTAGTCAGGCAGAACATCAGAACAAATGCATGCACACAAGCACTTAAAACAAAAGACATCAGTGGTAGTCACATCAAACAAATGCAGTACTGCTCGACAGAATGACACTCCATCTCCCGCAGAGGTCAAATACGGAGGAGGGAAGTTCAGAGATCTTCTGGGAAATCTGGTCCTCTCATGAATAATTCTATGAAGCTCGCAGTACCAGGGTAAAGTGATGTTACACTGCTCTTATCTAGCTATCTGTCACTGCCAGGCAGGGGAATACACAAGAAGATGGTAATATTTTATCAGTCATAAACCTTGGTGGTGGTGTTGTGTGTTGTTTTGGGGGGAGGTGGACATGTGACTGAACATGGTTTTTCTACTTGCAGTTCTGCTTTGATCGTATCGATAAAGCTGTCGTACTTGTCTCAGCTGACTCGACCCTGCTGAAAAGACTGGCATGAATTTCCATTTCATTTTTCTATTCATGTGGTTTTGAAAAACTTTTTAACAATGCTTTTCATTTAATGACTGTCATGTCATGTAAACTAATCACATTTTACTTAAACCTTGAATATACAAGTGTACACATCTTATTATTTTCCTATAGATGTTTTTCAAGTTAAAAAAGTATTTTTAAGCAATTACCATGAATCATTAGTTCATAAATAGCATTGTTTTTAGAGAATTGCACCACATAACATATTACAACCTGAACTAACATTTTCTTGTCATTAACTTATAAACTTATTTGATATTTTAAAAGGCTTATAGACCTTGACACACAGTCATGACAATTTACTGGAATCCTCCTCCTTTTTTAATATTTATTTTATGCATGTTACCTAGCAAGGTAAATAGTTATGATATAGCTGGGGACTACTTTCAGGCGCTGCGTAATATCACTGCGCCTGCTGCACCTATGGTACGGCAGCAAAGTTCCTTGATTATTACGCCGGAATGAGAGTATAGTTCCTAGCCATATCGGCCTAGAAAATCGCAACTTTTCATTTTCCATCAGTCTTAGTACACGATGTAACTACAGAAGAGTCAAGTTTTAAATAGGAAAAATATGTCAATTAATCTCTTTGGTCATTTTTGAGCGCTATGCTAACGGTCTAATCAGATTCAATGATCTATGCTAAGCTATTTCAAAGTGCTACCGCCAGACCCGGAGATCGGCTGAATGGATTCAAAAACGGTAAAACTCGACTGTTTAACTCTTGGGGAGTTGGAAAATGAGCCTATTTTTTTTTAAAAAAGTGGAGTGTTCCTTTAATTTGTTGTTCAGTCATTTTGAGCCAGAGAGCATTTCTTTTTCTTTTTCTTTTCTTTTCTTTTCTTTTCTTTTCTTTTCTTTTCTTTTCTTTTCTTTTCTTTTCTCTTTATTTATTTTAGTGCTGTCAAACGATTAATCATGATTAATTGCATCCAAAATAAGTTTTTGTTTACATAATATATGTGTGTGTATATTTATCATGTGTATATATATAAATACACACACACACACATACAGTATATATTTTGAAAATATTTACATGTGTATGTACATTTATATATTTATATTCTTATATTTTATATTATAAATAAATATATTTAATATATAAACAACATATTTTTCTTAAATATATACATGCATGTGTTTGTATTTATATATACATAATAAATATACACAGTACACACACATATATTATGCACACAAAAACTTTTATTTTGGATGCGATTAATCGTTTGACAGCTCTTATTTATTTATTAATTTATTTTGGACATTTTTATGAAATGCAAAGAAAAGATTGTTGAACTACTAAGAGACTGTCTCTCATGTCGTGTTCTGGTCATTTTGACCTGGAGAGGGATTTTCTTTGTCCTGAAAATTCTAGTTAATGTTATTGCATTAGACTAAAACCTACTAATTTGCTCATGGTATAATAACTTCTCCCCAAATATTATTTATTTATTTATTTATTTATTTTTGTGGTGTTTCCAGTCAGAAATTGCTGGCTTACAAAAAAATTCTTATTATTGCTCATTGTTCTGAGCTTATATACCTCAACTTTTTAATGAATATTGCCAAATAATGTTTTTTTTCTTCACTCAAAAATTTAAGTACATAAGCTCAGATCAGTGAGGCCTGCAGTCAATAAGTTTCAAAGAGAAATACAAAACCTGTGCTAATGGAACTTCTTCAATTAGATTTTCTTTTCGAGAATTTCATTTTTTTTTTTTTTTTTTTTTTTTTTTTTTTTTTAGTTTTTTTCTTTCATTATGGAATTATAAATGTGTATCGTCTGGAATATTTTATAAATATATTAGTAAAAAATATACTAATTGTAAATAGCTAGATGGCTAGATGGCACACCAGCTTCCAAAACACATTCAGCCACATATGCTGGTGAGCAACTACTGTACAGTATTTTGGTCTTTTCAACAGGGAACATATTACTGAGCTCAGCACTCGAGCAAAATGAGAGTATCTAATGCGAGAAAATGAGAACCAGCAGATGCAGAAATCATTTTTGCTATTATATATCATTATTGCTGTATTTATGTGATATCTATTGTTATGACATTCACCCTTATGTTTCCATTCTATCCACATAATCTGTCCCTTCTGGAGATTTCTTCCCTCCGTCTCTTGCACTCTCCCCAGCTTTCTTTTGAGCCAAACTGACGCTGACACAAAAGCAATTAAACAGAGCCTTGCAAGGAGCACTGAATGCCATTTTCAGTCCCTGCCTCCCACTGACTCAATCAAAACACAAACAAATACACCACCTTCCTATCTCATCGCTCCCTTATCTAGCTTCACGTTTGTCTACTTTTATTGAAAGTGTAAAGTAAATGAGAATTGTCGTTCGGAATCCATTTAAGTATATCGTGATATCACATATTTATGAGTGGAAAATGTAAGACAGGGCTTGATTTTATCCATCCAGACTGGATTGGATGATGAAAAGTGGGTTTTAGATAACCAGAATGGAGTCAGACCAAATAGATTAATAATAATAACACATAGAAGTTTTGCATGTTTCATTATATTGAATGCACTGTTTGTGATTTGAAGAAGATGTGGCTGAACTCTGTACTGACCATGATTTCCAAGACTGGGGATGTAATATAGATTATGAACTTTCTCTAACCCACGACCTCCTTTCTCTATTTGACTTCACTGTTCTAAACCCACTTTATTATTGAACCCTGTAACTTGTGTCAGTCCTCGACTATACAAGACATGTTTATGATAAATAGCTGTTCATTTGACACCTGACTGCCCTGAGGCATTATGGGCTTCTGAACGCTCATGACATGTTGTGCATTAGCACACACTTTCATGTCTCTACCCCAGCCCATGTTTGACACTGATCTTCTACTGCAAACACAATTCATGGCAACATGATCACTCTTACAGTTTAGGCTATAGTTGTTTCACTATTCAATTTTAAACCATCTGAAAGTGTGCTGGGACTATCAATAAATTGTACACATACCTTGCTTAATAGTAGCCAATCGTTCTCAGTCTGATTCTCTTTGACTCCAAGCTCCCTCATTGTCTACAACAATATTTGAAGGCCCCATGGTTTTTTAAGATTTTATTAATTTACATGATTTCCACGTCTAGAATCGGTCTACCTCATATACCAGGTGTTTCAAGACAGTGGGAATCCTGGCTCTTTAAAAAAAAAAAAAAAAAAAGCTGTTGATGAAGGGGTGCAGTTGTTTTAGCTATATTGTAATTCTTGTTTTGTCTTATAATTTTAAGTCGTTTTGAGGCCCCCTTGGAAGCTTTCTGAGGCCCCCTGGTTGAGGACCATTGCGCTAAGCAATTGGACGTTTGAATAGACTCTTCAAAATTATTGGTTATCTTTTAAATGGATTTAATGTCTGTGATTTTTGAGTTTTAATACTTGTTTTGATTCTAAGCAGAGCAGCTGTAATGAATCACTGTAAATGTGAATCCTGTGAATTGACTTTGGGTTGCTCAAACTATAATGCTGCTACTCCCTCTAGTGTCCTTATACTTCAGTTACTAGCGTTTGGTGGATAGTTACAATTGAAGTGGAATTGATTTACTTATATACGTTTTTTTATTATTATTATTTTATGTATAATTCATTTTTTATGTTAGATTTATGTGCTTATCATGCTTTAGGCTTTTTGCCCTCTGGAAAATTTGTTCTCATGCAAATCAACAGTGATATGGCATCTCTAAAGCTACTAAGTATTTTATAAGGCTATTGAGAATTTTTTATTTTTTATTTTTTTTCCCCCCAGAAATAGTGTCAGAGCGTAGATATCAAAATCTAAAATTTAAACTGATATTAAAGATTCACTCTTTTAAATTCGGCACACTCAGATGTACAATAATTGATGTTTTAAAAAGAGATCAACACATTTATTTCTTTTTTTATGTATAATAATTATGTATAATTATGTATTTATGTACACTGAACAAAATTCGGTGTAGGAACAATTTTCACTGACAAATTGATAGTAAATTTAACAAACAATTACAAAGAAATAGAAGGTAACACACTGAATTAATCAAATTTTGAAGTAGAAATAGTATTTTCTTGTAAAATCTTTTATTAACAACTTCGAAAAGTCATTTTTTTACAATGTATAATTGATTACCAAAATAGGCCTACCTAAGACCACTAGTTAAAATGTTCCCATGAACATTTTGTTCGTGTTTTAAAAAAAAATGTAATAATGATTATTTTAAAAATCAAATTAAGTTTTCATTTTTTATGTTTTTATTGTATCTATACATAAATCTATACATTCAGGTTTAAATGAACAGACAAGCAAACAAAAAAAAAATCAATGTTGCCTGAGACTTTTGAGCTCCACACATGAACTTGCAAATTTAACAGAGCAGTGACATGTTTGTGTTGACTTCTGTATTTTATTATATATATACTTGATGAATAATTTAAATAACTTCATATTTTCCCTCAACAGTTCTCACACCGAACACCAGGTGACGACATTGTCGCAAAAACCCTTCCCGTCTCTTCCTCCAGCCGCCACCCTTTTTTCAGCCACCTAGGAATTGGTCTCCTCGTCTTCATTCATGTCACGCTACGCCGCAAAATATCACGCACAGACCCTCGTGTGCATTTTACCAGTCTGTCTGTATTCAGCTCTGTCATTTTTATGACCATTCATAGCTCAAGTGTCCATTATACACGCGCACAGAAACAGACCCGGTTTACCTGTTACCACTCACTTTTACCAGTCTGCTGTGATGAACACCCATGGCGTGTGTGTGTGTGTTAGTTAAGATGTGCAGCACGTCTGCTCGGGTTTGGGAAGAGGAAGGGGGGATGGGGGTCTGAGTCTATTGGAAATCAGGATTCTGATACTGGCTTACATTTTAGTTTGTGTGTCTGCACCACTTCTGTTTGTGTGTGTGTGTTTGTAGGTATGTACATTGAGCATCACAGTATCTGTTGAAGGAAATGCCTACAAATCAGACAGATATAGGTCACAATTGGCATTTTGAGAAGGGAGGGGCATTGTGTCTTTTTATTTATTTATCTATCCCATTTTCTACTCATTTATTAATTCGCCCTCTGTTTCAGTAATGTAAGAAGGATAGAAAACAGACAGAGTGAGAGAGGGAGAGACAGACAGACAGGCGAAGCTTCACATGGTTAACACCATGGTCTCTCTGCATGTAGAAAAGGACGAAAGTATCACCATGGAAACACCCATCCAGCCTCCTACCGCTGTTTTCCCCCCTCCGTTTATCTCCCCTTTTCCTCTCTCTCTCTCTCTCTCTCTCTCTCTCTCTCTTCTTCTTCTTACCTCCATCTTTTTCCTCCCCCACATTCCCTGTCTCTCTCTCTCTCCTTTTCGGTCTCTCTCCTCTGCTGTTCCACCAATCCCCCTCTTCTTTGTCTTTCCATCTTCACTTCTCTAACCTGTCCGTCACATCTGTCCATCCCCCATTTTGCTTCCTTCCAAAAACAAGGGTTGCTCAGCATTTGGTGAGGTGTGATTTTTAGTCTTTCCTGGGAAAATTCACATGTATCCAATCACAGGGAACGGAATCTATTCCCGTTAGCCAGTATTCCAAGATGTATGGAACGTCCCCTCCCCCCATTCCAAATATGACATGCCTAGAATTCTACTGAGCCAGATTTCTTTTTCATGGTAATTAAATGCTGAGCCTGGATGTGGGTATTATTAGAATCTCCTCTCACTAATTAGCGCAGGACAAAAGGCTTCTGCTCCAAATCTCGTCAGGTTATTTCGCATTCTTTTTTCGCTGTCATTCTTTATCAGGTTACCGAGACACATTTTTGATGTTGAAACTGAGACACTTCATACTATTATTAACATCCGCTCAGAAAGAAAGTGGGCTTACAGCCGTACAGCGGTCTGGAATTCGCATAGATATGGGCGCACACGTACACGCATTCTGCACCCTCTCTGGGGTTTGTGGTCAGTCTGTTTTTTCATCACACTGTACATCAAAACTCATGTTTCAAGTTCCTTTGAAAAGACATTAAAGGAAGCTGGCTTGGAATTTGTGTGTGTGTGTGCTTTTGTACAGCACGTGTGCGTGTTGTGTGCATGATGGAGGCTCTGGATAAAGGTGAGGGTGTAAAATGAGACATAACAATGTGGAACCCTCTGGAAACGCATGAAATGATCCTGAAATGACACCATAGTTTCCACCTATAACCCGGCATTCATTTTCACTAGAACAAGCGCTAAAAAAGGGGTGGATGTGAGCCCTCCAGGATTACATTCCTCCATCCTGCCGTTCACAACAAAACCTTATTATCTGAGTTTCAGCATGTGATGACGGCTGATGTAACGCATAAAATAGATCTGAGCTATGGATGCTACAGTGAAGCAAGTATAAGGTGTGTAGCAGATGCAGCTAAATGAAAATCTTCTAGATTTTTACGTTTTCTGCCTCCACAATGATACACAGGCCATTGCTATGTGGACGTTAAATTGTTTTGAGGGATTTTTTTAGTGTGGTGCTACGCAGGTGTAAAAGTTTTTCATTTTTAGTATGTTGCTATGCGGTTGCTAGGCAGTTCTGAGCAGTTCTTTAGCTTGTTGCCATATGGTTGCTAAAGAGTTTGGAGTAGTTTTTAACATGTTGCAAAAGAGTGTTTTTTAGCCTGTTATGCGGATACAGAGATGCTGTGATTTGGTTTTTAGTATGTTGTTAGCAGTGCTGGGTAGTAACTGATTACATGTAATCTGGATTATGTAATCAGATTCTAAAAATTAAGTACTTGTAATTTAGAATATATTACGTTTTAAAGTGCTCGTAATCAGATTACCTTTACTTTTTATAGATTACATGATTACATATTATTTACACAATGGCAGTAAATTATTCTAATTATTCTCTCTCTCTCTTAAATTTTCCTTTCTAAAAATCAGAAAGTATTCCAGTTTTATGGAACTGCACACACCAGCCACTAGTCAGGTGACTATCATTACACAGTAAATGGAGAGGCCACATAATCGGGGTGTCGGTGTCAGTGCTTGACAGAGGGTGTGTCTGAAGCTTGGTGCAGATGCGACCATCATAGTGACAACAGCCAATCACATTACTTTTCTGGTGTTGCATGAACGGGATTGGCTAGCATCTGAGCTAGAGTATTTGTATAAGGCGATCTGATTGGCTGACGCCTGCATTGGAGCTTAAAGTTGAAAAGTTTTCACCTTCTGCTGCGAGTAACGCCAGTGAAGCGACGCGACAGACCCACAATTCAGTTCGGCAACGCTTGACGTCACTCCATTCAAAGTAAATGAGAGGCGTTGACGCCGACCCCCCGTGTGAATGGGGCGTTAGCTTTTCATCACCTCACAAACCCCCCTTCAGTTCTTTTAGGAACCCCAGTTTGGGAAACCTTTGCGTAATGTAAAGTTTTATGTGCTTCATGATGTTGATAACTAAAAATGGAAGTATTACGAGTTAGGATAAAAATAATCAAAAAGTAGTCAGAACACATAATACCTAATATATGTAATCCAATAGATCACGCTACTAACTTCCTTTACGTAACTTGTAATCTGTTAACAAAGAATGGAAAATATTTTCTTACGAGTTAGGAGAAAAGTAATCTAAAAGTAATCAAAAATCAGAATACATTACCTATGTATTCCAACAGATTACATTACTAACTACAATTTCCAGTATGCAATTTGTAATCAATAATGGACTACAATTTCTAAGTAATTTACCCAGCACTGCTTGTTACGCAGTTGCTAAGAAATTGAGTATTTTTAGCATGTTATTGTGTGGTTGCTAAGTAGTTTAGTATGTTGCTCTCGAGGTACTTTTTATTTAAAAGAAAATCATTTAAAAACAACGCATCTTAACACATTTCAAGCACATCAGGTTTAAAACATAGCTTTAGGTTATTCTTGCTAAATTTCCCAAATAAGCCAACATAAAAAAGAGATCTTTCGTAAATACTTTGTTTTTCAAGAATGGAGGCCGGAGATTGAGAGGAGAAATTGTTGTACAGTAATGCTCCGGGCTCAAAGCGATGTCCTAATTATCCAAATGGAGAGCCGCGGTCTGGCCAAGAGCCTTTAATTCTCACTCAGGACTTTGTTCGGTTGGCGTGAGGTTGCTTGTTTTTCAAGTAATATGGATTGATGTTCTAAATCCTGTGGTTTAATTTCTATTTGGCTGTTTATAATGCCATCAGACTTTTTTTTTTTTTTTTTTTTTTTTGCCCAGGCCAGACACAATAAGTAAGTGTGGCCTTCAGGGTGTCGCCCGTAATGAATGAATGTAAGAGAGCACTGAGCTCTGAAATGAAATATTTTTCTAGCATATACAATAGAAGACCTTGAGGTTTCAGATGTCCACTTTTCTATGGCATCGATTCCATTTTACAGGGAGTTTTATCGTTTTTCCAAAGCAGTGGGGTTTTTCCTTTATCATGTCAGGCCACTCTTGTTATTTACCTTCTCTCCTTGCTCTGCCTGTGCTGTTGGATTTGCTGTATAGCTGTGTGTTGTAATTACTGGGTTAAAGCTGTGTCGGTCCTGAGCCTCCCCGATCAATTACAGGTCATGGTGTAGGACTCCTTTGCCCTCCAGCTACACTCTTTCATCTACTCTACACCTCATGGAGCAGCTCTCTCTGCCTGTCCTTTCACACCATTTTGTCCCTTTCTGCTTCTTTTTCTCATCTATATTTCTTCCTGCGTCCCTACTGTGTCTCTCAAATTGCTGTTCTTCTATCTCTGTTGTTGTTTTTCTTCTTCTCTTCTTCTTCTCCCTCCTCAGCCCCTAACTGCATTTACTGTATTTGATTGTTCATATGTTCTTCCTGCTCGCATGGAACATTATCTCCCTCAACCAGGAATAGAAGCTTTGTTTTTTTAATCTTTTGGCTTTGATACTGTGTTAGTCTCTTTCATATAGCATTTACTGAGGTAATATAAGGCCAAGCTCAACGTTTGTGAATCACACTATCATATACAATCTAAAAAAAATACACATTTGTATCCTTTATTTCTCTATAGGGTTTTATACCTTTAATGTACATGTTAGTACCTAAAGTGTACATATTAGCACCTAAATGGTACATATTTGTACCGTTTGAAAAGGTACCACCCTAGTGACAGGGTTTTTTTTTTTCTGAGAGTGCAGTTATTTATTATACTTTTAGTTATACTTCTGATTTAGAATTTTTTTTTAGTTAAAGTTTAAAATTTAGTTAAAGTTTTAATAATTTTGCTGTGTGTTTTGTCATTTTTACTAGTTTTAGTTCTCTTTACATATATTTATTTTTAAGTTTTAGTTTTTTTTATTACATTAGGTTAAACTACATAAAAATGAGCAACTAGCTGAAATAAAATCATATATATATATATATATATATATTAGTGCTGTCAAACGATTAATCGTGATTAATCGCATCCAAAATAAAAGTTTTTGTTTACATAATATATGTATGTGTACTGTTTATTTATTATGTATATATAAATACACACACATACAGTATATATTTTGAAAATATTTACATTTATATATTTATATTATTATATTTTATATTATACATAAATCTATTTAATATATAAACATAACATATTTTTCTTAAATATATACATGCATGTGTGTATTTATATATACATCATAAATATACACAGCACACACACATATATTATGTAAACAAAAACTTTTATTTTGGATGTGATTAATCGCGATTAATCGTTTGACAGCACTAATATATATGTATATGTGTATATTTTGTTTTCAAGAAAAGTTTAAATTTAATGACTAAAACGTCATGTAATATGTATTGTGTATTACGTGAAAAGTCATTCCATTTATAACATAACATAATTTTGTTGTTTTATTTCTTTCTTAATTTTATGGTCAAGTATTATAAATATATTTAAATAAATATTATAAAATAATAATTCAGAAATATAACAATCACGTGATGACATTTTTTCAATCTTGCCTTTAACTAACCTTGCCTTATCCCAAAATGCCAAATTATCAGTCCTGTAAATATATATTTGGTCACACTTTATTTTAAGGTCCAATTCTCGCTATTAACAAACCATTAGCTACGCCTTTTGCCTCAATAAAGTTCTAATTTGCTGCTTATTAATAGAAAGATAGTTGTTAAGTTCAGGTATTGGGTAGGATTAGGGATGTAGAATATGGTCATGCAGAATATGTGCTTTATAAGTACTAACAAACAGCCAACATGTTAATAATAGGCATGCTAATAAGCAACTAGTTAATAGTGAGAATTGGTCCCTACACTAAAAAGTGTTACCATATATATTATACTTCTTTTGTGTATTCACTAAAGCTTTTCACATGTTAATAAGTCAGTGAATGTTGAACTACTTTCTTTTCAGGCTGTTTCTTCATTGTGGTATCTGGACAGATGTGTTGTTGCTGTATCATGTTTTGTTGTGCTGTGGTGTTATATTGAGTTGTGTAGTGCTGGGGCGGGGGGTGGATCTGGCGTGGGCAGCTGAGCTGGCTGGCACTGCTAGGCCTGTGTGCCTGCCTGGCACTGAGATTGATGCTGTATGGCACTCATGTCACTAAATCATGGTAATTAGGCGATAGACGCACCCCTGTGATTACAGCATCCCGCATGGCCCAATGTCTGTTAAACACACACCACACAAACTCTCTTCCAGATACACAGAGAAACAGAAAGTGAAGGAGGAGGGAAGGATGTGCATGGGGTAAAGATGAAGAACATGGGCAAAGAACATTAAAGATGGAGGAGAGAGAGACAGAGAGTGAGGAAAGTGAGAAGAACAAAGTGAACCAAAGAGCCAGGATGGGTACAGTAAAACAAGATCGAATAAAATAGCCAAGTATGGCCAAAGAGATGGCGTTAAGAGGAATAAAGCTGCAGGAGAAGTGGGAGTGAATCATAGAGAGAATGTGAGAAGAATGTGATGGATACTAGTGGTTCAGTCAGCTAAATTACCCCAAATAATATAGGCAATTATAGTAGAACAGCCATCACCCGAGATAAACTCACAACAGTGAGGGACGCCCAGCGCAGCTCCTGCGGGTAATGCAGTAGAAATGTGCATCTCTGTAGTGAAGCATATATTAAAGGTCAGAGAGTGACTCAGTGACTGCTGTGTTTGTGTGTGTGTGTGTGAGAGAGAGATACTCAAGGGGAATAACAGGTTTGTGTAAAGCCCCATTCATATATTCAGCAGAACCCTGTGTATGAACACATATTAACCTGATTATCTTTGTGCACCGCTTTAAGCAAACAAACAAACAAACACATGCTCAAGAGAACTGCCACTTGTGCCTGAACATTTCAGCAAGATTTTTTTTTATTTGATTCTCATAAATAAAAAAATAATTTGAGTTTAGTCGGTGTTCTGTTTGCTTGTTTGTTGAGTAATGAGTTATTTTGTAGGTAATTCATTTGTTCAGCATTTTAGTTTATTAATTATTTAGTTGGATAATTGTTTGTTTGTTAGTCTATACTTTATTTATAAAGTTATTTAGTCTATATTTATTTTATAGTCTATGTCTATAGTTATATTTATTTAATTAGTTTTATATTTAGTCGTTTGTTTGTGTTTAGATAGTAAGTTGTGTATTTATTTATTTGGCTACATAGTTAATTGAAATATTTATTTTGTTGTGTTTTTTCGTCAGTGTTCTGTTTTTATTTATTTATTTATGTAGTCAGTGTTTTATTTATTTAGGTTAGTTAGTGTTCCATTTTATTTATTTATTTTTGTAGGTTAGTTAATTTAGTCTATTTATTTAGTTATTTACTCATCTATTTTAGTTATTTAGTATTTAAGTATTTAGTTGGATATTTAATTTTTTAATTTTTATTTATTTATTTTTTTAAATTAATCTTTTATTTAGTTAGCTTGTCTTTTAATTGGTTGGTTGGTTAGTTAGTTAGTCAGTTTTTATTTAATCACACACACACACACACACACACACACATATATATATATATATATATGTATATATATTGTGACGAGTTGGCTGCCTCCCCCCTTTCATGTCATCACCACCCCGTCCCTTATAATTAATGAACCATGTTACCTGTTACCTGTCACAATGTTACAGAGTTGAAAAAAAAAGGTCGGCACAAATAATGACATTTTTATTATTTACAATGGCACACATTATTTACAGTTAGTAAATCAGTAAATTTTTTTTATCTTTAGTAGAATTGTCTACTATCATCTTTATTACCTATTAAAACAATGTTGACGAATGGGGACAAGAAAATTGCCTGCTATTTTAGTGAAAATAAATGTGTAAAATCAAAAATGAATGTTTCAATTTGTAGTGCATTACACACTCAGAGTTAAGCACATCCAGTGATGTAACTAAGTTCACTATCTTAATAATTACATACAGAAGTGAGTCATGGGACACAAATGGCACCATTTCCTCTGGACCAGTGATGTGGAGAATGATTCAGGCCGTCAGAGGTGGACGCAGGCTCCTGACACACTAACCCTGTGGAATGGACTGACTCATTAACAATTCATGGCTGACTGATTGAGAGATTAATTGTTTCTGTCTAACAGGCATCGGATTGAAGTTTAATACCTCTGTCATGTGTTATCTACACTGTCTATCACCCTCTCACACACATTCTCCCTGTCTATCTCTCTATCGGTCTTACGCACAACCACTCCTACCTCCACCCATCCCCGGAGCATTAAAATAAAACATGTACGTTCATCCTGTGTGTCCACACTGCTGGTTCCCAGGCACAGACACTATACATAAACATCTCCACCCCAAAAGACATAACTGGGCCACCCACCCTCAAACACAAACACATAGCCTACACCACAGCTAAATATACTCCCAATTACACCACCACACTTCATTTATTATGCAACTCCCCACTCCAAACGATCCATCTGTGTGTGCTTGTGTTCACATTTGATTATATCGGCCCTTGCTCTTCAGCTTTTCTCTCGGTCGTTTTCAAACGCATTAAGAAGAGCAAAAACGTGCTGTCCCTTGTTAAACGTCTCTCAAAGCTTCAACCTGTTGGGCCTTCTGGTTGTACCAAGGCCTCATGGCGATGCCAGTCTGGAGCTCGCAGGAATGAGAGGAACGTTCCTCTGCTAATCTGGGTCACACAGGCACCATCTGCCTTGACAAGATTACTGGGTAGTAGGACAGTCCTTTTCTTTGGCCGACTAAATATGAAATATAGACAGTAGAGGTGAAAAGAGGAGGAGAGAGACGGGGGTTTGTCTGAATAGGGCATGTGTCAGGGGCCGATGGCTGTCACGCTCCAGGACAAACAGATACACTTGCAAAAAATAAAGGTTCCCAAAAAGGGTTTAGCGATACATAGAAGAACCAGCTGGCTCCCTAAAGAACCTTTCAGTGAACAGCTCAGAAATAACATTTTAATAAATCTCCAGCAACTCTTTTCCACTTGGAACTTTAGGGAAGGAAGACTGCTGATAAAGGTTTTAGGGAAACCATAGAGCCAAGAAAAGAAACCTTATTTTTAGTTAAGAGTGTACATAATTTTGCAGTTTCTTGAACCTAATCACCATGGGGAGGATTAGCGTTCTTGATTATTTCTGTGTTATTGTTATATCATATATCTATATTTGTGTCTGTATATGTGTTCTGCAAATCCTGATATATGCTGTTTGGTTTGATCCAGATTTACCACAATTTGATTAGATATTTTTAGTCAGCATCCTGGCTGAAAGTGACTGATTTGAATGTTCCCCTGCTGAAAAATGAAATATCATAAACCAGACTAATTTGGTTTGTTGGTCTTAGCTGGTCTCCAAGACTGGTCAAGCTAGTACGTTGATTGGTTTTAGAAGGGTAGTCCAGGCCATTTTAAACCAGCTAAGACCATCTTTAACTAACTAAAAGCTGTTCAGGTTTTTGAATTTGCTATAATGATAATCAAATCACACCAAATACATGGAGACGAGAGCCGCTTCTGTGTTGTTCTTTTGATACTCACTGTTGCTTAGCAAAATACTCAGCAAAATATAGTAGTTTTATGTAACAGTAGAGGCTCTGGGTATGTGACCAAAAGCATGAATCTTATTGGTTGGCCAATTTTCTTTGCACTGTGATGGAAATAATATTAGAACATCTCTCTGTAAAAAACAAAACAATCAAAAAAAAAAAAAAACATATACGTCATGCAACATCTGAACAGACACATTAACAGCCGTTCATTCAAATTAAAATATTTATCACACTTAATTGTTTACACTGAATGTTCAACTTGGTGTGAACTGGCCTTAAACCAAACAGGTTTTCAAGCAGGGGCTGCATAAATAGCAAGTTTACAACAAATCTCCTTATACATATGTATAGACTAAACTTTCCTTCCAGTGTTTGATGTTAGCATGATGCTAAGCTAACAAATCAGTATTCTAATTAGCATGTCAAATGCATAACATACACAGGTATCAGGCAAAATAGTAAAAATTGGCCGCTTTATTGATACTTTCATTTCATGTCATACAGTATAACTTCATCCGCCATCTTAGATGCATTTCTTTACAGAGCTTGTTGCAGTGCATTCTGGGATTGCCTTCCCCCATACATGCAATGCTGACTTGGAATTTAGCTAAAAAGAGTATAGGTTTGAAACAGCCTTCAGTGATGCCATTGAGTTTGTGTAATCCTGACAAACGTTGTTTAGTTTTATCTAGATTTACTCACAATTTGATTAGATATTTTAGTTTTTCAGATGCTATAAGCAGCTCCCTTCTGAGGTAACATCTTACCTGAAAAAGACTACTTTTAAATGATCCCCTGCTGAAAAAAAACCCCATCATAAACCAGCCTAAGCTGATTTTCTGGTCATGGCTGGTCTCCCGGGCTGGTCAAGCTGATATGTTGGCTGGTTTTAAAAGGGTTTTGGGGATTTTACAGCTTGTCCAAGCCAGCTTAAACCAGCTAACCGTCTTAAACCAACTAACACCACGTAACCACAATAGGCTTGTTTAAACAGGTTTTTCAAGCAAGGTTTACATATATAGAAGGTTTGCAGCACAAATAACTCTTCTTGTGTGAAGACTAAACTTTTTTTACTTCCGATTGAGTTTGATATGTTAACATGTTGCTAAGCTAACAACACAATACTGTAGTCGGCACAACAAATGCATAGGATTCACAAGTATCAGGTAAATTGTAAAAAAAAAAGGCTGTTTTATCCATACTTTTCGGTACTAAATGGTTTCATATCAGGATTGATATCAACTTCATCCACCATCTTAGATGCATTTCTTCACAAAGCCTGTTGAAATGCATTCTGGGATTCTCCCATACATGCATACATTCTGCATTCTCACATGCAATACTGTAAGAGCATATATTTGCTGTCACCTATTTAAGACAGCTTTCAATAAGTGTTTCCATTACAGGTTAGCGCAAAACTTTTGCGATTATTTTATAAATGTTGATAAAAAACTATTGCAAAATGACGCCGTTTCCATTAACCGATGTGCGGCTAGTAAAACACAATTTTTCATTACGACGGATGTTGTGAAAGGTTTACGTATATATATATATATATATATATATATCTCAGCCGTCGCAGTAGCCATTATTTTTCATCGATAGAGACATAGGTATGTATCTTTAGAGAAGCAGTGCAGACAGTCATTTCCGGGACGCTTCTGAAATGTGCTGCAGCGCAGCTGATATAAACACAAGTGGTCAGTTCGTGTCAGAGTCGTAATGCGCCGCAGATGTGTGCAGTGTAAATAAGGGGTTATAGAAGAGTTAATGGCAAGGAAAGCACCTTGTACTTGAGAATGGCCACGTATGAAGTGTTTCTTGGAGGTTATAGTACTTTAAAGTGGTCATCGGATGCAAAATTCACTTTACAAGTTGTTTGAACATAAATGTGTGTTGGAAGTTTGTGTATACATCCATCTTATAATGATGAAAATCCACCCAGTGGTTTTTTTAAAATCCCCTTTCTCAGATCAGGCTGTTCGGAGATTCCTGTCAGAATGACGTAGTTCTGCTCAGACCACTCCCACGATAGCTGATTGACAAGGCCGTCTTACCTTAGACCCCCCTTGAGTCAGCTGAGGTGTCCGCCATTGTGTCGATTCTGGTGCAGGGGAAGACAAGAATGTCTCAGATTAAGCGACTGAAGTGTTTAGTTGTTGGATGTAATAATGAATATAGCAGACGTCATTTACTCCCGACATCTGAGCTGCTGAAAACACAGAGGATTAACGCTACTTTAGTTTTGAATGGAATGCGCCGATCCCGATCTACATAAATGTGCCTATGTTTGCGCGAATCATTCGTGATCCAGCTTCATCTAGAGAAGAAGTGAGTATAAGAGTTTTTTATGAATCTTTGCAAATCGCCTTTCCTAATAATGTGCTAGTTAGCCAGTTTCGCGACTGAAGTTTACAGTCTGCTCGTCACGCCACGGGCGGGGTCAGCAGAGCTCATTAGCATTTAAAGCAACATGGACTAAAAAACAGCTTGCTAAAAACAGAGCTGATTTTGACAGGGTAAAAAAGGTGTTTTTACACTACCATTGAGAAAGTTTAACCAAAGTATGTTATAGACTTTTCATTAAGACCCTAAAGAATCATATCAACTTGTGTAAAATGGGCATTTTATGGGGCAATGACCCCTTTAAAGAATGATCATTTGACTTACGTATGCCAAAACTGTTTACATTGCAGTTTTGCGATGTATTACTTTTTCATATTGCCTGAAAAACCACCACATACAAGCGTAAAACTTTTTTGCGATATGTTGGAGTTTTTGCGAAATTGACGTCTTTCCATTAGATGTATTTTCAATTCACTATTTCAATTTGCACAATTTGAAGGGTAATGGAAATGCAGCTATTGATGCTGTCAAGTTGGCTAAATCTGACAAGTGCTGTATGGCTCGATCTAGAATTACCCACCGTTGATTCGATATTTTTAGTCTTTTTGATTGTCACATAGTATACCTTTTTTTAAATTTGCATCCTAACTGAAAGTGACTGCTTTTAAATGATCCCCTGCCAAAAAAAAAAGCATCATAAACCAGTCTAAGCTATAGTTTGCTTGTCTGGGCAGGTCTCCCAGCCTGGTCAGGCTGATATGTTAGCTGGTTTTAGAGGGGTTATAGCTTGTCCAGGCTAACTTAAGTCACCAAACCAGCTTAAACTGGTTTTAGACAGTATTTGCTGCAGTGTCTGCCTCAGAATTTGTTTTAAATGATTGCACGTTTGCTGTTTGCAACAGTTTTTAACGATGCTGTCGAGTTTGGTTAACTCACTAGGTTTTAAAGCAGAGCTCATGTGTTTAACATGTTCGTCTGACTATGCGAATACTCTTTGTATTTGTATGATCTCGTGTACGTGGCGGCGCGGCACAGGTGAGAGCGTGCTCTGGTGGCTCTCGAGACGAAGGTGTGAAATGAAAGTCGATGCCATCACCATGGAAACGCCGTTTCCCCCTCGCTTTCTTCTTCTCGGTGCTCCGCTGCGCTTTGAGTGGCGTTTCTTTTGATGAGAAGCTTGCACAAAATGGCAGCCCAGCCTTGGCTCTCGCTCGCTCACGTTTGTTCCCCTTCTTCCTGCAGCTCATTTCATCTGTTTCTCGATCCATCTTTCTTCGTGCTGACGCAAGTGTCACCATTTCTATAACAACCTGTCATTATTAATAAGGCATGGACACCGTTAACAGCGCTCATCAAACGTTAAATTTCGCAGACAAACAAACACACTGTCACCGTGACTTGTTTACCAGTGGCAGAGGAGAACTCAGCATCAAGCCAGTAATGGTCTAATTAGATGTGTGTGGAGCTCGACTACACTGAACCCACAGAAAGCGCAAGAGACAGCGAGGAAATGTATGAAGACGTAGGGCCGATTCTGTCATGATCTGTTGGCGAGGGGGTGACATCAGGCTGTGCTCTGTGTTCCTGAGCACAGCTGTGTTACATTGTTTATTCTCTGTCCATATCGCTGCACGAGAACAGAGGGATGAGCAGTGCTCTTGTGTGTATGAGTATGTTCAGGAATGCTTTATCACTGACCGTAGGTTTTTCAGAAAACATCAGGTAGCAAATCCTGTCAAAACATATGAGATTTGAGACATTTTGCCTCTGAGAAGAGCTACAATACATACAGGGCAGAAATGAACAGTGTTGTGAAGGATACTTTGGAAATGGAACAGGTTACAGATTACAAGTTACCCTATCTAAAATGTAATAAGTAGTGTAACTATTTCAATTAATCAATTTTTATTGATATTCAGTAACAAAATTACAGTCAACATTTCTCTTTGTTGCTTGCCGTCTTTCAATTTAACCTTTTGCAATGCATTATGGGATTGTCTTCTGCAAAGTATAGACTATTTTTAGGATCAAGAATATTTTATTATTATTTTTTAAAGAAATTACCATTTTTATTCAGCATAGATGCATTAAATTGATCAAAAGTAGCAGTAAAGACCTTTGTAATGATACAAAAAAATCTGTTTCAAATAAATGCTGTTCTTTTGAACTTTATATTTATAAAAAATAATCCTGAAAAATCACAGTTTTTACAAACCTGTTAAGAAATGGTAAATGTTTTCAGCATCGATAATTATAATAAATGTTTCTTGATCATCAAATGAGCATATTAGAATGATTTCTGAAAAATCATGTGACACTGAACACTTAAGTAATGATTCTAAAAAAGTTCAGCTTTACATCATGGGAAAAAAAATACATTTTAAAATATATTCAAATAGAAATTGCAATAATTTTTTCACAATATTAGTGTTTTTACTGTATTTCTGATCAAATAAATGCAGCCTTGGTGAACATAAAACATGTTTTCCCCCAATTACATTAAAGCTGCAGTCCGTAAGTTTTGCCTCTTTGTCGCCATCTCTGTTTGAAAACCTGGATTTGCAGTTACTTGCGGAATTATCTTCCGTGCGTGGGGTTGTGCTCCGGCACGGCTCCAGCACGGATGAATCTAATGTTTTGAGGTGAATGTGTGTCAGTCAGTCACCACACCTGTGAGGATATTCACTGTACTATATTGTTCTGACCAACTGAGGAAAAAAGCATTACAATAAATCGCGCTACCAATGGTGATTAAATCTAACGATCGGTTAGCTCATATCACACCAAACCGTGCAAATGATTATTATTGTTATACTTTATTCTCAAATTATTAATGTTAACAACATCAGCATTGCGTGACTGAGTATAGTGTGTATTAGCGTGTAGATTTCAATTTCTGTACAGTCTAATCTAATTGTCATGCCATTTGAATTTCATATTAAGAAATTCTTCTAACCCAAAAAGCAAACTATATGCTCCCTTCGATCTGGTTTTCTTTAAAATACAAATCTTGTGTAATCCCAGGCTATCTGTAATCAGAAGCACATTTAAAACTGGAATATAATTTAATTTCATTCACATGTGTTTCATAAACACATAATCCTTTCTGGATTACAATCCGCCATCAAAATGATACATTTAATTATTCCAGCTGCTGTGAGAAAAGGCTAAACGATCTGCAGGATCCTCACGTGCGATAGCCAAGTAGCCGGGACAACTTCTTTATGTTTACAGACTTGACATAATGATGCAGTGCCATGCTCGAATTTCCCTCAAAAACCTATCCGTACCACTCAAATTAGAAAACATTATTCTAAGCTAACTGTTGTGAATAGGGCTAAAGTAAGGCGATAGTTTTGAACACTGGCTGGTTATGTACTTTCTCAAATATTGATTTTGGATCATTTTTAACCAAAAAAGTTACGGACTGCAGCTTTAAAATATGTTACTGACACCAAACATTTTAATGTATAAATGTAATATAATATAGTATAAATAAATGACTTAGAATTAAGCACCTTAATTACCTTAGAAAGTACCTTAGAAGGGACCATAATTATGCTGTGTCTAGGTTTTGAAAGAGCCCTTGCGCCAAGAACACATAATGCCTTAAAATGCGGCGTATGCGTTATATGTTATAAAATAAAAAAACTATATATGTATAAATTCGCATGCAAAAATTGCCACTTAATAAAAAAGACTTTGTTACAAAACCATATGTGTGATATTTTAACTCAGCATGCTTGATTTTAATAGATGAATTCATGTTAATTCATGATTCATATGGCTGTAATACAATTCATGTTGTGTTACCAAGTGCAGGTGCATGGAAGTCATATTCCGGGAGTTGTTTATTGCTTCGGTCTCTAGCCCCCCTTGCATTAATTCTCTTTCATTTTGCCTTCTCTCTGTTTTTTTTTTCTCTCACTCTCTCTGACGCTGTCAAAATTTGCCAGGTGATGGTGGATGCAATGTGACTCCTGATTAGTTGCTCTGGCAACCTCCGGGAACATTCACTGGTGGCCATGGCAACGGCTGAAGCATGGCGATGGAGCCCGGCATATTATTTAGATTTAGAACAGGAATGAGAATCCGGAGGCGGACTGGCAAACCACAACGTCATCACGGAGAAGATGTTGCTCTTCAATAATACTGATACATGACTGACTGGTGTGTATATGTGCAATTTCTGAACAGATTTTAGAAGCCTATTTAGACACCAAGGGTGGTGGGGGGGGGGCTGGTTGGTGTGGAGGTGGAGCGACGGCTCCAGGCAGCAAGACCTCCGCGCGGTTTTCCATTATGCTTAATTCCATAGAAACCAAACCCAGAAAGACAGGAAACACGGACAGCAAAGAAAGCACTGGGTGGTTATGTGAGGGAATGCACAGGGGAACGAGGGAATGTGAACGTGTGCTGTTACCGCTACCATGTTTCCCTCACTAGAGACATATATTTGTCCTTTAAATCCTTTAAGCTTCCTTTAGTGATCTGCTATGCCTCTTTTTTTTTTTGAAGTGTGACACCGTTTACAGCATTGGCACAGCAATAGGGTCAGTAGTTTCATTTCAATACATACATTAAAATCTATACAATGTGTATGCTCTGCTTGACTGAGGTATTGACCATCAATTGTCCTGTCCATCAGAATCATGCAAAATCCAGCTCGAGGCAATGATGCTGGAGTCATTAAAATTATATCATAAAGCAGAACCCTCATGACTGTATCATTGTTTTATGGCAAGGCAAAGTTAGTTAAGCTTACAAAACTTCATGTGACATGAAAATAACATGAAAATGTCATGTGGTGCAACTCCACCAAAAAGCTTTATACTTAAAATTTTGATTGATTTGAACCTCATTTGTAAGTTGCTTTGGAAAAATGCCATATGACATATTTAGTGATTAAATTCAAACTTTTCTTGAAAGTGGTATAAAGGCTTTTGAAAACCATATGAAACCAATATGAAAGTACAAAGACGAAATTTCTAACAACTTGGCACTTGTAAATATTTTTTTTAAATAAATGTTTAAAATACAATTTTTAAATACGTTTTAAATAGACTTCTCTTTATCATGGACCCTCTTATTTTTCATTGACCCTCATGCCTGTATGCCTGTTTTCTGCAGGTCATTTTTTGTTGTATTGAGCAGCAGCCTTGCCTGTTAAAAATGACTACTGGCCTGAAAAAATTTCTGGTTTCGTAATTCATTATCATGATCTCATGTGCATAGAGAATGTGCAGTGTATGGAAATCCAGAAAGTGTGACCCTATCAGTAATGCCCACTTGCACATTGTGAAAGGCAACTGAAATAGTATCTGACAGTATCTGTCTCTCTCGCTCAGGTGCAGACAACCCGAGTCACCGTAGAGTTTGCTACTTCAATCGCCGTGTGGTTTTCATGCTTTGTTTGCGGTGAAGTATGGATTGGAATTCCAGGATGAACCTGTGATGACAGCTTACTTAAGTATGACTTGATTCAGTGCTCGCTCTCTCAAAATGGCTGCTATCTCCGACTGTAAAACTGTCGACGAGATGGCTCATAATTTCAGGGGAAACTTGAACTTCAAAATAGCATAGTGATTCTCTGCTCTCTCCCGAGATCCCAGGGCGGATTGAACCCGGGCCACGGTCCAGTGCGGCCTGCCCTCTCCTATAGAGAGGAATGATATATACGTGAGCCTCTTGCAGTTAATTCAGAACATATGGCGTGGGGTCAGCGCAGCTATGGAGGAATGGGAATGGAGCCCATATACACTGAGTGCAAGTATAGATTTATTCATTGACTTTCTTAATTGTGTTTCACATGAAACAAGGTTCCTCTTTAATCAGTGAGTGCGAGTTGCCAGTTAAAAGTTCAGACACACTCAATTTAAATGTTTTTCCGCGATCTTTAAAATAGTTTAATCTAAAGGCTTATGCTTAAATGCATGAAATTAGCATTGTAGACTTCAGTAAAAAATAATGACTGTTTTTATTACAAAAATATATATAAAAATGTAACAAGTAGTGCTGTCAAAAAATTAATCGCGATTAATCGCATCCCAAATAAAAGTTTTTGTTTACATAATATATGTGTGTATACTGTGTATATTTATTATGTATATATAAATACAAACACATGCATGTATATATTTAAGAAAAACATGTTATATTTATATATTAAATATATTTTTATATAATATAAATTATATGAATATAAATATAAACTTTTAAATACATGTAAATATTTTCAAAATATATACTGTATGCGTGTGTCTTTATATATACAAAATAAATATATACAGAAGACACACATATATTGTGTAAACAAAAACTTTTATTTTGGATGCGATTAATCGCGATTAATCGTTTGACAGCCCTAGTAACAAGCAAACAAATACGCTATTTTGTAAAATGTATAAGTAAAATTTATATATTAAAAAATATAAGTTTGCCTAAAATGTACAAAAATATATTTTTATAATTATATATTCAAATTTATAAACTGATGTTTGTGTGTATGTGTGTGTGTGTGTATATATGTGTGTGTGTATATATATATATATATATATATATATATATATATATACACATACACATACACACACACACACACACATATATTTTTATCACATACATTATATACACACATTTTATAATTAGTTAATTATTTAATTAAAAAAAATATATTTATATAATGTGTGTGTGTGAGTGTATATATGCATTATACATGCATTATATATTATAAATGTATTTATAAAAAATATTATTTATTTATTTCATATTTAATTTAAGAATGTATTAGGGCACATACTGGAGAAATAATATTAATAATAATAATAATTCCAGTGATGCAGATGTTTGAGGAATTTTTATTTTTTTTGGGTGAACATAAATCTCCCATACATTCCCACATGTTTTTGACAATTTACGATGTTCTCTAAGAACTCCATCCTCTCCCACTCCGTCTATTGACTGTTTGTTCACCAGCTGTGCATATCGATCGTAAACTACATGCCTTAATGTCTAGAATATGAGGTTAAATATGGCTGAGCAGCTCAGGGGTGTAGACTTCAATCCTCTATCGGGGCTGTGGTATCCTGATTAAGGAGAAGCTGAAAATGCCTCACACCTCCTCTCAGGCCATCACACATGAGCGCACACACCCCTTGCAAAAAGGTTACGATATCCAGCGAGTGCTAGACCTCGCAGGGGTCACACAAATCCACCCTTCGTCGGTGGGACGCCTGATGAAAACTCCCCCTGACAGCCACATCAATAATCTAAACTTCCAACGCCCTGCCTTCACTCCAGATCTGCTCAAACTCTCCCCTGCACCAGAGCCAAGGAGAGCGAGAGGGAGGGAGGAGAAACTACCATAAAAAATAAACGACAAATCCCAAAGGGCAGACTGCAATAAATGTCAGTCTGCATCAGGGGGAGCAGGTTTGTGGAGCGAACAACTAGCGTCGGAGCGCAGGAACGTCACGCCGAGGACAGGCTTGTCTCTCTTCCCCTCCCTGCCCTCATCTCTGTCTAACCTCAATAAGGACGGACAGCCCGGACGCCCGTTCTCACGTCGTCGAAACCCACTCCTAAACTGTAGCGTGGGCCGCTCTATTGCGCATCACAAGCAGTTGCTGACTGGGACCCTGAATGGGCTTCATACTACTCACTGTCCCATATGTCAGGTGTTAAACATAGCTCGCTGTTCCCACAAACTCCCTTCAAGGCAAAGTCAGTTTCCATTGGCTGCCATTTTGTTAACACCCGCAGGCAGTTATTTCCTAGGTAGGGTGTCATACGAGTACAGTTCCTACCTACTTGAATAGGGAAAGGCCAAAACTTTGTTGGGAATGGGTTTCAGTAACACATTTCATATTAGCAATACTGTCAAACAACAATGGCTTCATAAATTTAGCTTGCTAAAAAAAGTAGGTTTTGGTGAATTGGTGGCAAATTTGTCTGAATTCGTACAGACATTTTGACAAATTGATAAGAAATTGATAGGAATTTGCCACAATTCACCAAAAAGTAGTTACGTTATTTTTCATGAGGTTTGAAACAAACTTTCCAAATGGCAGTTGGTGCTTTAAAGGATTACGCTGGCTTCAATACAACTTAATCTCAATCGGCAACACTTGTTACTTACTAACTTGGTTTACATGGTTAACTTTGATTATGTATATTAGTGCTGTCAAATGATTAATTGCGATCAATCGCATCCAAAATAAAAAATTTTGTTTACATAATATATGTGTGTACTGTGTATATTTATAAAGTATATATAAATACACACACATCCAGTATATGTTTTGAAAATATTTACATGTATATATTTATATTCATATAATTTATATTATATATAAATATATTTAATATATAAACTTAACATATTTTCTTAAATATATACATGCATGTGTGTGTGCATTTATATATACATAATAAATATACACAGTACACACATATATATTAGAAAAAGACTCAAGATGGCGGCGCGGTCAGACGCAGCGGCTACTCCGGGTCCCAAAGACGGTGCTTTTATGTCTTTTAATGTCGTCTGTTCGTCTCCAAATAGTGTCAATTTACCGCTAATTCATAAGGAAATCACTCCTAAACACATCTATGATCGCCAAAGCCTTTTGGATATCAACAATGCATACAAACACCAATTGTCGCCGGCGGCTACTGAGAAGCTACGAGGCCTTTGTTTACTGCTGAAGCCGGACCTCGAGACCGCGGCCTCGCCTACTGACGCTACCCGCACAAGGCGGCGTCGCAAGCGGTGCGAGAGAGGACGGAAGCGCGGTAAGCGCGGAGGTATACGAGCCAGGCTAAGGGCTAACCCCACAAGACCGGCTCTCCCAACACTCATGCTCTCAAACGTTCGCTCTCTGGAAAACAAACTGGACTTA
>JAFVLL020044511.1:0-17803 GCA_021397915.2 Tor tambroides | reverse complement strand
CTCCCGTGTCCTCTCGTTCGCAGGTGAAGCTCAATTTGTGCCTGGACCGTTTCATTAAAACACCAGTCACACCGACTCTGCCTTTGTACGGCAGGCAGAGTGCATTCTGGGTAGGCAAATCTGTGTCTAAGGGTAAGGCGGTAATCAAGTCTTCTGTCCTCAACCCTCAATTCTAAAATTGTGCACCTCCAAAAAGGTCTAAAAAAGAAAGAAAATAAAGCATTTCCCTTTCAGTTCAATCAAGCTGAGATGGAATAATGAGGTGAATATAATTTAAACCAATCTGCGATTTCTGCTTTTTAGAAATAAGCTTTCACATCCTCCTGTTTCCAAAAACAGAACGGCACAGTATGCAGCGGCATGACTTGTTGCTAAGCTACAAGATGCATCTAGAAGAAACCGCTAAGTGAATGCTTTGTGCGAGCGCACACACGTGTGCGTTTGAGTGTGCGTGCTTTTTTCTTGTATGTGCTTCAATGGGAGAGTGATGTGGAATTGCTTTTCTTCAATGAGTGACAGGCAAGAAGTTCTTGAACAAATATGAGAGGAGGAAATGCAGAATGAAATAGGGGAAAACAAGAATGAGGGAAGTGCATTGAGAGGAAGAGAAAAGCTCAGGGGCGGAACGCACGAGTAGCACTTGTCCGGTTCTCCAGATTAGGCCAGATGAATCATAAGGACTCAGAGAAGCCACAAAACCTCTATACGCTTTTATTCTCAGTCTTTCAAAGCCTATTCACACAAAGTCTGAACTTTCAGGCACAAAAAATGCAAAAAAAGATTGCCAAATGAACAATGAACCTCCATGAGCTTGTTATACAGTGTATTTTTATTTGGAGGTTTTACTTCTCTGAATGCTGATCAATTCATCCAGGTATATAACTTTTTCAGCAAAACAGGAAGTTGCCATCAGAGACAAAGCTCAGGTTAAAATAAAAAAATATAAAAAAATAAATAAATAAAAAATGGTTATCTTTTCTGAAATTCCTACAATCCTCTTTTTTGGAAGCCAACCTTTTCAGATAATAAAAAAAAAATAAAATTAATTGGACGTGAATATCTCTGCTGCAAACATTTTTTTTTTCAATATTATTTATTGTCAAGTTATTCAGTTATACAAGACTTGTTTTGAGGCTAAATTGACTTTTATTGATTTATTCAGATATCAAACATTTTCAGAAAATGGAAATTCAACATGAGAGGTTCTGTGATCAGTTTTGTGGGATCAGCTAGACCTGCAGAGTATCCAACATAAAAGATAGATTACATTTACAAAGCTAAAATCCTCTCTTTTAATTTGCATGGTCTGAATTCAATCCCTTTAAAACACTGGCACGAGAAAAATAACAAAATAAATTAAAAAAAATAAACAAATGAGATAAAAATGCTAAAATGTATCATTTCTATATGAAACAAAATATTTAAAAGTACATATTAAATACACTGAAACCGTTTACACATTTTTATGTTTATTTATAATAATAACATCATTCATTAATTAAAATATTTATTTGTGTGTGTATAAATTAAATATATATTTAAATATTTATAATTTACATAACAAATGTTATTATTAATTTATAACATGTATTAATTATAATATTTATTTATATTTAAAAATGACATTTCAATAAAACATAGAAGCTTTTTTTTAGGCAGACAGTTGGTCAACCATCTTGCCCATTTCTAACACGGTTACCTACATTTCTTTCAGACACACTGAAAACACATTAAACCCTCATTGCAGGAGGGCTGGTGAATAAGAGAGACAGAGAAGCGGTGTCAGGCCAGGGAAGGCTTCGCAGATACGGGGAGACACTTAAGGGAGCGGGCTGGCACTCTTTAAAAGCAGCCGAACGCGCCTGCAGCTCTCATTCAGCTCAGCAGAATGGCTGATTAATTAACGGGCAGAAAAGCACTCCAGCACTCACACAACCAACACTAAAAGCTTTTCTTTCTCCATCTAGTGATTTCTATAATTATTTTGATGGTGAAGCTGTGCTCCAGGCCTGAAGAAAGCGGGAAAGGAGGAGGTAGAGGGTACATGCGGAGAGACGAGGAGGAGAAAGCCCTAACTGTGTTTTTTTATATAGGCCAAATCTTTCAGTGAGGTATCTGGGCACAATGGCTGCTGATGGGGGACTTGAGTGGACATCGGTAACCCGTGGAGTAGCTCTTGATGGGTTTGTACCGTGTTTTTGACCGACCCTGGTGGGGTTACATTGAGGACTGGAGGACTGTTTGCTTAGGGCAGTGTGGGGGCTATTGTTCTCGAGCACATCCAGGACACGGCATTCATACGGCGAGCTGAAGCGCCGGGCAACCTTGTGGACCCCTTCCTCCTCTTATCAAACTGATTCCTCATATGTTTGTCTCTAAAAGTGTTTTTGGAGATGTGGAAGCAAAGGTTGGCAATCTGCAGCTCTCCATTGGTCTCTAAAGAACTCGGTTGCCCCTGTGCAGATAAGCGAGCCACCTGTCTCTCCCATCCCACTCCATCTCTGGAGGGAACAATAATTATTTTTTAATTGGAGCGGAGCAGAACTCTGGAGAGTCTGGTTGTTATAGTAACTTTCCACGCTGAGCGCGGTGGGCCTCTTCAGGGCTGAAGGAGCAGCTCGCTGCGGACCCTTCTTCTCACAACCAATGCCAAATAGCTCCTCGCTCGCTTCCCTCTCATGAGGAGAACCTCAAGAGCCCCTCACTCTTTTCTCTCACCACATTCCCCACGTCCTTCACCTGCCTGCCTCTCCACCGCTCCAGAGCGCTCAGATGAAAGGAGGAATGGAGAGGGGAGAATGAAGGTCTCTGGTATTGGTAGTTTGGATGATAAGAGTTTTATGTTTTAGATTTCAATTGCTCAAATCACTTGCATCGGCATGAGTCAGTCTATCTTTCATATAATTGGCATTATTTTTGTTTTCATTTATTTAAAAATACACTGCTGTTTAAAAGTTTGTGACCAGAAAAATCTGCATTTATTTGATGAAAATAGAGTAAAAATTTATAGTAGTAATAGTGAAATATTATTTCAATTAAAATTTTTTCTATTTTATTTTATTTTATTTTATTTTATTTTATCCTGTAATGGCAAATCTGAATTTTCAGCAGACTAAAACATGTTTTTCAGGATACTCTGAATAATAGAACGAGCTTTGAGTTTCCTAATCAAAACTCATTTGGATATGGATAACTATGATTTTTACCTCAATAAACTCCTAAATTGCTGCTTATTAATAGTTAGTAAGCAGTGGTGTAGTCAGGGCGATACGCAGGCATACGCCGCATGCTTACTTTTTGCCCAGGGCTGTTTGTGTATTACGACTTCTAAGGATCAACATTTTTGTATACCCACTTGTTTTGTTGTCCGCTCTCTGCTCCGCGCCACTCGTATTCGGTGTTTTGAGCGATGTATTGCACAGTTCTCTCACTGCAGGGGACATATGGTGAGCAGACACACTCTCATGCTTAAGTATCGGTAGGTAAAATGAATTAAAGAACGAAACATATAAGGACAAATGACATAATTGAAAAAAGCACGCCCAAGACAGTAGTGCAACCACACGAAACAGCCACTGTCGCATCTCACTAGTGGCCGAGCCGCCGTTACTAATTACAAAGCGTCATTTTAAATCAAGTTATTGCATCGTTGCTATGCAGTTATTAAAAATATAGAGAGAGCATGTGGATATGAATTACTGCGTATTTAGGGCCTTACTAAACTATTTTATGGATAAAGTCCCTAATCAGGGCTGTACATTTGCGACTGAAAACTATACGTGCGACTGCAATGAAAAAAATATTTAGAAGCAGTGCAACTGACCCGATTAGCATATTTTTGTTCAGTTTTGTTCAGTACTGAGTTATGCAAGCTCATTAATAGTCTCATTATAACAAAGGGTAGACACACACGATGTAAATAAGAGATTCATTATACAGTGTAAAGTGCTTTGATGATTATAGTGGAACTTTGTGAGTTTGCCATGATTTTAACGATTATTAAGGGAGTTTGCAAATGATATTGATTTAGATAGTGAACAGTTCAATAAACAATATTAATAGTTTTACATTGTCTGACTATAACAGTATTGCCTGATTTTGCTCTGTTACGTCATCTCCAAGCAAACACAGCGGTGTTTCGTTATGAATGAACGTGTGTTTTTAAACGAATCTAGTGAGTCAACTACCCATTAGTAAAGACGGTTACTTACTTCGTTCCTGAATGAATCAGCCGTTCGAACGAATCAACTGAATGAATGATTCAGTGATAAAATCAGTTATTTTCTGCCACCTACAGGCAGTTATAGTTTCACGTTTAAAGTATCATTTCAGTTATTTAAATAATTTATATATCAATCAATATTTCTATATTATTATATAACATTGTTATGAATTTAAAACATCTATGCCTGTGTTGTTCTGTGCCACCTCTGGAGTGCAAATGAATTTTGTTAATATTGATTTAGCCATTTTGATTGGTAACTTATTCTTCTAATTCTACCTCTTCTTATTCTATCATTTTCATTAGAAACTTTGGAAAAGCTTATGAATATAAATTGTTGAATTTGACAGAAGAGATGACTTGCTTCTAGTAAAGTAAGAAAAATGCCATTACAAATGTATAAAAAAAATGCCCATGTAAATCACTTTAAGGAGTCAAATATCACCTTGTAATGGGAAGGCTAATTTTTGCTAATTATTGATCAGAAGGTGCTCTTAAATTTTTTGACTGTGCTCCTAAATTTGTTAAATTAGAAGCATATATATAGTATTATATAGTATATAAAGTGCATATACTAAGTATATAGAACTATAGTCAACAGGGAAATCTATTTAGAGCACCTTATTGTATTAATTAAAATATCGATGTTTGGCGCCAGATATCGATTCTCGTATCGCATGGAGAAGGATCGCGATATATCGCCATATCGATTTATTGTCCCACCCCTACTACTGGAGAGTAGCTCAGTTTTATCGACTCACCAAAGCAATTTTAATTGCTTTTGGCACTTGTTGAGCATTCATTTTTTGACCCGGAAAATACCCAGTAGAGGATCCAATAGAGGAGTGTAGCTTTAGGAGCGTAGTTTTCCTGATTTAACGCTCAGCTTCAAAATGTCTATATCAAGTGTAATTGCGTCTGAAAGATTTGCTCTAGTCTTGCCTTCTGACAGACCAAATCAATTCACAGGTGAAATCTGTACTTTAATACTGAGAGAAGTGATGCAACTAAGACGTACTACACAGACATACTTCAATGCAAAGTCTGTCTAGGCCATGTATGGAAACAAAGTTGCAAAAACAGGTCATTAACACTTTTCAGATCTCCATATCAATGCCATATACAGTACAGTTACTTTCACATAGCACATTACTACACAAGAGTGAGTAACAGTGACAATGTTTCCAGTTCTGGATAAACTAGAAGGGTCAAAAGGGGATGAAAATGGTCATGAGAAGCACTTTGTCTTGTATTAGTGGACATGCCAATTTTTAACATAAGAAATGTAGATGCAGAGAATCCTGTTGCACTTCACTACTGACCATATAAGCCACTTTTTATGACAGCAGTGGGCAGCAGCGTGTGTGTTAATCTGCCTGTCTGTCTAAATAACCGAGCCGCTTTAATGACTCTCAGAGGACGCTTTTAAATCAGACACCGGCCAAACAACAGAGCAACTCTCCCGTTTAACAAACTCTTCAAATGACACCAGAGCACGCTCATGCTGACACCAGAGTCACTGAAGCTATTCTCATTCACATCCTCAATTTACCCATCAGCAGCCTATCAGCATGAATTTACTCAAAATGCAGGGCAGATATGAATATGCAGCAGTATTCAAACCCACACCTCCTGGCAGAGTGTGAAAAGCTAAAGGTGAGGAAATGAACCAGATTATTTATCAAAAACTTTGGCTGTAGGAGACGCTTGGCCACAGAGTCAGACAAAGTGTCATATGGTGACGCATATGACAAAGATATGGCCTTAATGAGCTGAGCTGAGCTATAGTTGGTATACATTTGTCTCCGTATGGCAGACATCCTTCCCGTCATACAAATAAATGAGTTTCCGCCAGCCAACTACTGTATCTGACCAACAACTGACCCCTCATGCTGAGACCTTCCTGTTCTGAATTAAACTTCATGTGACCCAAATATCCACTCAGAAATGGCAACAGATGATAGGAACAGGACATTCAGGTATCTATAATGTACAGGAACATGTTAGTTACTTTTGCATTATTTTTTTTGAATAAGAGAGGAGTTTTTACTTGTATTTGTCAATCAATACATAAAACGTTATTTGTGTTATTCATTTAAAGCAAGACACTACAGGCAAAAAAAATTGCCAATTTTGCGATTTTGGCTTTTCATAACGTACTGTTTCAGACTATATTGTTCCTCTCTATATTCCTAAAGTGTTTACAGAGAAGTCTGTATGATTTTAATACAGCATTTTATTCCTAAATCACTGTGATTTTTTTTTTTCTGGTTTTTGATAGTATTCTCTGATTTCTAAATGATACAAAGAGATATCAAAAATCAATGACTCTAACGTCAACAAAATAAAACTGGCTTCATCCAACTTTTTAGTTTCTGTTCTGGAAATGTATGAAACTCAGTGCATGTTCAATTAGATAATACCTCATTTGCACATTTCAACATAACATTTCAGAAAACTTGTAATTCAAAAAATACTTGCAATTCGTAATGTAATCAATCAGCTGTGGAAATATGGTGACATCTATCAGTTATTTGTTTTCCTCACCCTATTCATCTGGGGTTTCTTGACTTAAAAATGCAGTTCTTGATTTCAATTCCAAGGTTAATGCGTTACTTCACCATAGGTGGAGGCCCATGAAATTTGTTTTGATGTATTTCTGATGCTCAATCAAGAAATGAATTACATCATAGCTGTGTCAGAGCTGCAGACTGAGCTGATGTGTCCAGCAGAAATGAGAGAATCAATATTAGAGCAGCTCCTCTGGGTTTTCAGCTGTGACTCTTTGTCTTAAGGTTATGAGAATTACAAGTCATGGAGAGAAAGAACTTGTTATTAAAGTGTGTTATTAGGCTTTATTGGCTTCTTTACGGTTGCCAAGCAACGTGCTGTATTAATATAGCATTCAGTTGACATGCATCACCGGTGTGTGTCTATCAGCTGTTATACAACAGTTTCAAACATGACTCACTCAAACAGAATTGATTAGTTTTACCTCTCTGAGTCTTTAGTTACTGTAAAAACAGTAATATTGTGAAATATTATTACAATTTAAAATAACTGTTTTCTGTTATGATAATTTATTCCTGTGATGGCAAAACTGAATTCTCAGCAGCCATTACTTCAGTCTTCAGTGTCACATGATAAAGTGAAGATCATGGTAACCCACTAGTAATGACTCAAGTGTTTCCAAATCCATTGGAAGAAATTATGATCCTCACAAACCTTACAAAGGTTTACAATGACTTCCATCATTACTAGGGTATTATAATGACAGATACTGATCCAAATGATTAGTAAATCCATTAGAAGGATGTAGTAACACTTGAGTCATTACTATCTAATACTTTACATAACCCTCAAAAGCTTGGAATGATTTCAGGCATAACTATAGAGTAATCATGTTATTCACTTTAGAATACCGATCAAAATAATTAGTAATTCCTTCTAAAGGATTTGGTAATGCTTGAGTCATTACTAGTAGGTTACCACGACCATCACTTTAGAATGACTTATATATTAATTATATATTATTACGCATTACGCATATTGATTATGAAACTGTATTTAGTAGTTCTGAGTAGTTCTCTGGGAGGTATGAAAAATAGTAGTTACTGATTAGCTAATAGTGAACTACCACATTCGATTAAGCACTATTACTTACTATTTCATTAATCAGAGATTTTTGTTAGTTAATAGTAGTTACTTGCTAGTGCATCAGTCATTTGTTCCTGTGTAGTTTATTCATTAATGATGGAACATTATTCTAACGTGTTACCAACATTTCTTATTATCATCAATTTTGAAAACAGTTGCGCCATTTAACATTTTTGTGGAAACAGCATTTATTTGAAAGGAAAATCTCTTGTAACATTATAGATGTCTTACTGTCCCTTTCTGATTAATTTATTTCATTATTTCTGAATAAAATGGTTCATTATTTAAACTTTAAAATTTTATTGACACCAAACTTTTGAACAGAACTCTATTACATTCACTGGATAACTAAAAATAAACATTACAATGAGGATATTTGTTACAAAAACATTGTTTTGTTTTTTTTGCATTTTAAATATAACTCGTTAGCCATTGCATAATGTAAGATCTTGGCCATGCTGCCTACCCCTAACACTCAACTGCTATGACACTGATCAGAACTGCCAACGCATTGACGATCTTCAGACAATGGGTTAAACATAAGGACTGAGACAAAACATACAATTTATTCTCTAATCCATTAGAAATTAATTCAGTCCTCATGAAATCAACTCACAGAGTGCAACACTCATGTGGTTGGTTATCATTCTGCTTGACCAACAATATATTCTGCAAATGCTCACCTGTGGCAGACATAGACCTGAAAGCTATCCCAGCTGAAAAATAAATATTATAAACCAGACTAAGCTGGTTAGCCAGTCTTAGCTAGTCCCAGCCTGGTCATGCTGGTTTGTTGACAAGATTTTGTGCACTTTTCAGTATTTTGTCCAGACTGAGAAACCAGCAGAACATGTTAGCCTGGCAGGGATATATGTATCTATGCATATTTACCTGTCTGCAGTAGGAGGTGGAGGGCTTCGCTGTTTGTTGACTTTGGCATACAGGCCATCCAGAGGGTCTTCTGTGGACGGCTCTCTGCTGTGGGACACTGGGGGCGGAGGTCTCTGCGGGGAGGGACTGCGATTCCCGTACAGTGTTTGGGAAGGTGATCCGCGCTCTCTGAAGTTGTTGATGCGGGCATAGTTTGGGTCCAGGTCATCATCCTCCACGTCAGGTGGGGAGAAGCGGTCCCGGACCTGGCGTTCCCTCAATTCCTGGTGCTTGGCCTCAATTCTGTAACACAGAAAAGCTGATGTTAACCTACCCTGCTTTACATATTATTATAATTTGGGCTGTTTGTCTCTTTTTTTTTTTTTTTTAGTCTGAGGGGAGGAAACAGACTACTGAACGTACAGTAACTGCAAGAACTTGAACTTGAATCATATTTACACTTTCAAGGACGACTCCGAAAATACAATAAACTGGAAAGGTCAAGAAAGACCTTTTGGACACATCCAGCTTATTTTCTCTCTGCCTCTTTCCCTTTCTGTCTCTCTCAGGAGCTACAACAGGCTCAGTCAATAAAGTCTCTCTCTGAACAAATGCCACTCTGGAGCATATGGAGGAGAACAGCATGGCTCCAGCTCACACTTCACATGCTTCCAAGTCCAAATAAGCCTCGGAAAACACCACACAAAATAATGACTGCAAAAACATCCCTGCATCTCAGCTAAATATATCCTTTTCTCCTGTCTTCTGGCAGAATATACATGACACGCCAAGAGACAGAGGATGAAGAATCTAGTGCTGTGTGTCATCTCAGTAATAGACCACAAAAAGCTGTCAGTCATACAGAGTGAATGAGATGGAAAGGGACTAAAAAGAAGAGATCTAATCCTGTGTGTAATACAATGAGTCATCTAAAATCCTGTGTGTCATTCATGACAGTAATCAGTTATACCTTTGGTCCATATGGCAGGTAATGTTTTTTTCCCAGATTACTTTTGAGTCTCCTTATAACATCTACTTCAGCCAGTAACTAACTGATTAACTCATGCTGTTTGGAAATGATTTGGTGTCCTCACAAATGATCTCTCAACTATATTCTGCTAAATTCAACACTAATGAATGCTATCTTTACATCAGTGAAACATAATATAGTCATCTGATCATTATCACAAAATAAACTCTGGCAGGATGATCGAGACATTATAAGCATTTTGTATCATCCTGAAGGGGTTTGTTTTGTGATAATGACTGGATTTGCTTCAGCTGAATTTATGATGTGCAAAAAAGAGACTATAGAAGCAATGTAGAAAATCGATTGCTTCGGACAGTGGTCAATTATACAGTTTAGTAGTCATAATTTGCTTATATTTATGCATTTGGCAACAGCATCGTTTCAAAGTGCATTTAACCCTTGCACTGTGCTGAAAACCAGCCTTTCTTGTAAAATGCTTGTATCATCAAATCTTGGATTTAATCATTTTGTCAACTTGTTTTTTTCAATTAACACAGATTTTGTATTTCTTTTTCGAACTGATTGGTTGTGGGCCTCATTGATCTGAGCTTGTGCACCTCAGTTTTTGAGTGAACAAGCATTGTTTGAGGATAATTTTGGCAATGTTCACTCAAAAACAGAGGTGCATAAGCTCAGATCAATGAGGCATAATGCATTAAGGTATAATAATACAGCATAATCAGAAATTTAAAAGCAATTTTTGACCAGGAACACCACAAGTGTAACAAATATATATATATATATATATATATATATATATATATATATATATATATTTTTTTTTTTTTTTTTTTGGGTAATACTTCTTGTTGTACCCTGTGTGAGAAAAGTCAGTAAGTTTTAGTCTAATGTGATAACATTAACTAGCATTTTCATAAAAAAAGTAAATCCTCTTCAGTTCAAAATGACCAGAACACAACATGCTGGTAAAGTTACACATTTGATCAGTTTTAACCTAAATGTATCAAATTTCTTCAAAACTGTCAGGCTAATCAACCATATTACTCAAAAAATTGTTAACTGCAATCATTATTATTAACAAATTAACTATTTATCGTTATTCATTTTTGAAAACTGCAGTTCACAAATATGATGCTTGTTTTTGCCCAGTGTGTGTTACAGATCATGTGCCCTTTCACAGGTTACTGGGGAGTAGTCATCTTCCTTTGAGCCGTGACTCCCAAATTTATTTTACTCCCAGAGCATATTACCTGCCACTGTTGCTTTGTGCTGGCTCAAGGGATCTAAGCCTGACTCCCTATAAACTGCATTAGCACAGTCTCCACAGTTACAGTCACCTACATATGCACCGATTTAAGGCACTATAGTCATGATTAAAACACAAAGGCTGCTTCAAAAGATCAGTAGAAATCCCTTAATGAAATATGACAATGCATTAATATTATTCATTCAAAGAATCAATAAAATAGGAATTAAATCTAATTTAAAATGCACTATTTTAATACGTGTATTATGTACACTACCATTCAGAAGTTTGGGGTCGGTAAGATTTTAAGAGTGTTCCAAATCAGTCACTTATGAGGTTCCATCTCAGTTAGGATGTTGTCTATGTACGTAGGCAATAGAAAGCATGGCAGCTGACTAGATTTTGATAGTGATTCACCGCGGTGTGATGGTGTAATGACATCGTTCCCACCTTTCTCTCTCTTCCTTCATCCTCTCCAACTCTTCCTCACTCAGAATTTCTGACGTCTGCTTCTGCGCATTCATTTTTGTCTCCATCTTGCTCTTCTCTTCTTTTTTCTTTCCAAATCTGAGAGAGAGAGAGGGGCATAGAAAGACATCACTGAGTGATCACTGTTTGCAAATGACGTTTATCTAGGAGTGTGTGTACTCTGGGGAGTTCCTAAATCGCTGTAGGGGCCAGAGCGTGTCAGTAGAGATGTTCTGTTAACATGCATCATTTCTGCACCAGTGATTGAGTCCTGCACCCGTCTCCATTTTCTCTGCTCACAGAAGGTCATTTCTCATGTGCGCCTGTGTCTCAAACCCACTGCCACCCAGCCGAGCAGCACAGCACGCGGCTTCAGCGCAGTGTATCAATGTCAGAGCGAGCTACATGCTACATGCGCACAAACACACACCGGGTCTCCTCTAAGCACACACACAGTCTGAAGAAATCACACCAGTGTCCTTTAGCAACTCACATCCGGCGCACACTCAAACACAGAGATGGGATCTGATCTAGATTATCTTCCCACGAATCTCACATATGATCATGATGTGAACAAGTCTCTCATATACTCAATAACAGTAAGGGAGAACATGAGCTGTACGCAGTGCTACACAGCACTGCAGGTGGCACTTATACACACCATGATATCACTTCAACATAATCACAGGCTCTCAGCTACTGAGAAAAATAAAGATAAAAACACATAATTACAAAAAAGATTCAGCATGTAAGACATTTCATATATTGTTGGCAATCTACAAAAGACAGGAAGGCACAAATGAATGATGAATGAATGTATGAACAAACAAAATGTAAAATCAAAAGAACAAATGAACAAAAAAAAGACAAGCAAACAAACAAATATGAAGGAATCACTCAACAAATGAACTAAACACTTAAATTAAGTAACGAATAAACAAGTAATTCAAAGAACTACCTAAATACCTAACTAATTAGAAAATGAATTAAGAAACCAAAGAACAACCAAATTAGCAAATAAATAACAGAAGTATCTAATGAACGAATGAATGAATGAGGAATCAAGGAATGAACAAACACATGAAGTATCAATGAATTAATAAAATGAACCAACAAACAAATTAACAAAGACAACTGGATATGAAGGAAGCACAGAACAAATTATCAAAATAATCCATTTAAGAAAAGAAATGAATGTGCAAATGACTGAACTACTTAATTAACTAACAAATTAAGAAAACGTCAAAGAATCAAGAAACCAAAGAAACAATTAAACTTGCAAACAAAAAATGACAGAATGAACTAATGAAGGAAAGACTGACTGACTGAATGAATGACTAAAATGAACAAACAATGGTATCAATGAATGAATAAAATGAACCAATAAACAAATTAACAAACAAAATCAATATGAAGGAATCACTGAAAAATACTTAAAAAAACAAACAAACAAGCAAATAAACAAAATGCTTAACTAACCAACCAACAATAAATCAATCAAAACAAACAAACAAACAAACAGCAATCAAACTATCAAAAAATAAAATAAAATGAAATAAAATTACAAAACAAACTAATGAATGAACCACTGAATGGATAACCGAACCAATGAATACATGAATACAAGAACAAACAAACAAACAAATGAGGACTCAAAGGAATGAATTAAAGAACCAAAAAAGAAAATGGAAACATGAAACCAATAAATCAATAGATAATTTAGGAAAACAATGAACAAACAAATAAATGAATGAATAAATAAAAGAATGAATGAACTGATGATAAATGAACGTGCAATGCATAAAGCCTCTTCATTTGTTATGGATGTGTATATACTGTATCTTTAGCTGCAGAACCTCTGAGACATCTAATGCAATGCCTTCAAAAACTAGAGTTTAACACTAACACAGCAGGACTGTGTTCAGATGTTGTGGGAAACTCCAGAGGACACAGAGTGAATAAAACGAAAGGAGTAGCAAAATTCAGAGGTGATTCACACTTGCCTGCAGCTCAGTCATCGTGGCCTCATCTAAGTCAACAGATTTGTCCAGAACATTTCCTTCTTTCACTTCGTCTCCACCCGTTACTCAGCGCTCGAGCAGGGCGGATGATTCACTGCCCGTCAGCGCTCCATCTTTCCTCTTGTTTCCAAACAAAGTCCAACGAACAAACGCTATGCTGCCAAGTTGCTGATTGACATTGCCAGGAGGAGAAGACGCTTTTCCCAGACAAACTGGGAAAGTGATAAGTTATCTGTATGAGGAATAAGGTGTCAGAATTATCAGCGAGCCTGTGGTTAAATACAGGCCAAATGAACTTTCTGCCACCCTAACAAAAGATCTGGGAATTGAGAACATTTACTGGACATGACTATTTCTTACTGGCCAAGAAACTGTATTCTGCGCTATGAAAATATTAAGATACTGAGAATTATTTATGAACAGAAACTCACTCTGCTCATGTTTCATGAATGAGGCCCAATGATAATTTAGCTGGCCATTCATTTTGCTTTAATTTGACTCGCTTATATTACCAACGTCAGATGAGATGATGTTTTGAGACCAAAATATAAACACACACACACACAGCTCTCAGTGGAGGGCTGAGTTGAAAACTCATCTCCTGCACAGTAAGTCACACAACTCTTAGAGACCCCAGACATGTGAGAGAGCAGGAGACATCCTCACACAGACACATTTAGTTCTTCAGTGCAATCTGTGCTGACTAATGCAGCTTAGGTGCAGACCAGATTTTCCATTCTCCACTCAAACATACAAGAACACACATTCATCTCTTATACCTGTTCTTACAGCACTCCCTCACTTTCCTACAGATACACATGCAAACATGTCTGAAATGAAAAGAAAAAGAAAACATACTACACACTTTTGTCATAATACACACTTTATGTTTAGCAGAGCTAGAAAGCAGCTGAATTTCTCTTCTAAACTGTCCTCTTCCTCATACGTGGTGTTGGAGAGATTCATTCTAATGAACTGATTCAAAAAGTCAGAGTCATTCTAGTTAACTGATTTAAAATAACAGATTCATTTTACTGAACTGATTTAAAATGGCAGATTTAATGTAGTGAATAAATTCAAATAGATTCATTCTAGTGAACTGATTCAAAAAGTCAGATTCATTCTAGTGAACTGATTCAAACATTCAGAATCATTCTTCTGAACTGATTCAAAAAGTCAGATTCATTCCAGTGTATTATTTAAATGACAGATTTGTTTTAGTGAACAAATTCAATAGTCACATCCATTCTAATGAACTGATTCAAATAGATTCATTCTATTGAACCAATTCAAAGAGTCAGATTCACTCAAAACTTACTTAAAACGAGAGATTTATTTTAGTGAAGCATTTCCTAAAAATGGTGATTCATTCTAATGAATCAATTCAAAAAGTCTAAATCAGTCCACTGAACTGATTTCAAATTTAACTGGTTATTCTAGTGAAATGATTCAAAGTCATATTCATTCTACTGAACATTTAAAAAATGATTCATCAGTGTGATTCCCTTTGAGAATTTTCAGGCCTCGTTTTTAATTATTATTATTGTTTTTAATTATTTTAAATTTTTAATTAATATTATTATTATTATTTTGTAAAATGCTTATCTGAATGCTGCTGTTCATTATTATGTTCACTTCAAGTTACATAAATTAGGGTTTTCCAGCTTTATTAGTTTTAACGTAAAAGTATCTGTTTAAGTTAAATAACGTCATTCGAATTAAATTTGAGATTGAATTTTCATTCAAAAACTATCAAAAGTCTAAAATCCCCTTGGCTCTGATTAAATTAGCATTATTGTCATCCAATGCATATAATTTTACATTTTAAAAAATACTGTTAGTGTATGGTGTAACTACATATTCAAAAGTGTAGCTAGACTGTAATTTAACTATTTTAATTGAATAGTTAGGAAAACTACTGTTTTAAAATAACATCTCCACTCTGATATCCAGCCCATGCTTTAAAGTTTACCATTTCTACTGCAATTTATTCAGTCAAAACAGGAAGGAACCAACTGTATTCAAAGCCTGAGGTATGTGAGTGTATACCAGTAAAGAAGCCTTGTAAACACAGCCATGCATTATGCTAAATGTGAATGAACAGATGAGAAAGGACAAGCCATCCCACTGTTTCTCTCTCTCAATCATGCACCCTTCCTGTATGTCCTCTGGCTGTGTATTTGTGTGTGGATGCAGCCCTCTCATAACTTAATTACTGTATTTATCTTATTAGACTGCAGCTATTTAATGTTAGTGCTTTGGCATGCGCTTCCTGCACATCCATTCTGCTGCCTCATTAAGATCAGGCCCTATGAGACCTAAACGCTAAAACTCACACTCACATTAACACGTAACATGCTGCTAATGCATTCTGACACAGCATTTATCAGTACAATGAAAAAAAAATCTTAAGCAAAATGACCATAAACACTCTAAAAATTGTCAATTGTGAATACTTTTATGCATTAAATTGATCAAAAGTGACAGTGAAGACTTCTATAATGTTAGAAAATAAACGGCTGTTTTCAACACTGATAATAAGAAGAAATGTTTAATGAGCAGCATATCTGAATGAAGTTATAACTGCTGAAAATTCAGCTTTGCCATCCCAGAAATAAATTACATATTAAAAACTAATAAAGTATAGAAAACAACTGTTTCACTGGTCATTTCAGCATCATACTGTTCATATGCATGCACCCATATTGTAAATACCATCATTCATGTGTGAAGGCAGCATAACCACTAAATTTATGTGATCAGCCATTAAGAATGGAGCTTGCCATTTCAAAAATATGAACGGCCTGGGGGTGAGCCGTCTTAGGCTGACACCAGATGATTTTCCTCAAGTGTAAGTGGATGCACCAGTGACAAACGTGTCTTTTAAAAGGATCTCTGAGTCTAAGCTAAAGGGCACAGCGGCCGCTATCAAAGAAGGAGCCCAGCTGAGCCCAAACCAGCACATGGATAAATAAAGGCAATAATTAGGCTGTCATAAGAGACCCTGCCACTAGCTTCAGCTGTTCAGAGATGCTTCAAACACAGCCTGTCAGTTAACCAGGCACAGCACTTAGAGAGGGCGTGGTTATAGGACAAAAGAAAGACAGATGCGGCATGCCAAATTACTACTAACAATTATGAAGTCACACTGGAAAATATGGATTATTTCTCCCTAATTTTAATTGTCAAAATTTAATTCATGCAGTTCGTAAATTCCCCATTAAACAAATAAACAGACAAATATGATGTAATACTTCAAACAATTCTGATGATGTAAATACATTACAATACATATTTTAAAATGTAATTTATTCCTGTGATGGTAAAGCTGAATTATCAGCATCATTACTCCAGTCTTTAGCCTCACATGATCCTTCAGAAATCATACTAATATGCCGATTTGCTGCTCAAGAAACATTTCTTATTACTATCAGTGCTGAAGACACTGTGCTGCTACACTTTTAGAATTCTTTGATGAATGTAAAGTTCAAAAGAACTGCATTTATTTGTATAAAACTTCTATAACAACGTAAAAGTCCTTACTGTAGTTTTTGATGAATTTACTGCATCCTTGAACATCAAACACTTCAGAATTGTAAAAAAACCAAGGAAGATGATGAAAAAAGATGAAAAACAAACAAACAAACAAAGAAATTAAAGACTGATATTAGACTTTGTCCTCATACATTTACACTTCACGTGATTTAAGATAACATGTTGATATACGTTAAGTGTATATAGTGGGAAATTGATTCTCAGTTTTTAACAGTGCATTCTGGGAACATCTAGGCAGTGAAAGTTTCAGCGCTCTGGAAATGGCAGAGACATGCCCAATGTTTTTATTAAAGTGTGACGTTAAATATGATCCTAACAATCTACAACAATTGCAGCATCGTTAAAATGATTTAGTACACTGATAGTTTATCAAAATTGAGTGTAAAATTGCCTAACAGTGAAGTCAAGAGTGGCTGATTGTTCCACAGTGTTAAATTCATCACGCGGCAGTAAACTCTACAGGGGGTGAAGGCCCGCGGAGAAGCCAAACTGTGCTGATCATTACCAAGAAATACATCACGGCTCTCTCTCTCTCCCTGTGCCAAACATTCATTTCCTCCATGTCTAATTAAACTACCTGCTTGTAAAGTAAAAATATAGTGTCTTTCTCTCACGTTTGCCCGTTAATTCACTCCCCTTCTGCTTTTCTGCTTTGCTAAGACTCTCTCTCTCTCTCTTTCAGAGAGCTGTAGGCAAATCTGTATCCTCTCCGGATAACGTTTCCCTGAGGGCTGCGGGAAAAGAAAAGACTGGGATTTAATCTTTTCTTCTGA
>JAFVLL020044509.1:53587-105297 GCA_021397915.2 Tor tambroides | reverse complement strand
TTTTTTTTTAAAAAAAAAAAAAAAAAAAAAAAAAGTCAAACTAAAACTTAAAATGTCAAACTAGCAGCAAAGGAGAGAAAATATGAAAATATAGTTGCGGAAGTGGGACTCAAGCAGCTCTCCCTCAAGCAAATGTTCCTCTTATATAATCTTTTAGTCTCATTTTAAATCTCTGAAATAAGAAAGCAGTTCATCAGAATGGATTAAGTACCATACCCCCAACAGTGACAGGCCAAGTGAGTTTTAGCATGGCGATGTCATTACTCAAGCGACTGTAGTTATTGTGGACAATCATTTCTACGCTGACACCCCTGGATGCTGCCACTTCGGTCCGACCCAACACCACAGTCCATCGCCTCAGCTCTCATGTCCGGCTAAGGGTTTGTGTGTGTGTGAGAAAGATGCAACAAGTCACAAAACAGACAGACCAACTAACCCATAGTCAAATTTAAACAAAATGTTTTCTTATTGTAAAGAGAAGAATTTTATTCAAAAGCAACTGGTTAAGGTTTACCCATTTAAAACAAGTTAGCTGAGTTATTTAGGGGAAAAACTGAATGAAGTCAAAATGCTTTTAACTAAAATTCTGTTCTACTTGTAGAACACATCTTACATTTGTGAATGACTTACCCTGTGAAACAGCGAGCAGCTGATATGATCCAGCGCGTGGACAGTAACGCTCCTCCACAAACATGCTGGTAGTTCCACTGAAGACTAACCTGCCACGGCCAGTGTTCGATTGCTGTTTCCACCCCACCAACAATACGGTCCTCTCCCACCACCTCTCCACAGTCTGTATGACATGAACAAACAAGATATTAGTATGCTTCCTAATTTCTGAAAAAAAGCAAACTGGAAATAAAATTGACATTCAAATTTGAATAATGAAGTAGAATTAAAAATTAACAAAAAAAACCCCCAAAAACTGTGTCTTTGAAGTTGGACATCTTATTTCAAAAATGTGAAAAAAGGCCATTCATTTATTAAGCTTTATGTACAGATAGATGGGCCATGGTAGAACATGTACGATTTGCCAGAATGTTGAAAGTTTTTCAGTTGCAATTCAAAAAAAATTTCACTTCCTGTCATTCATGTTCAACTTTGTGTACTGTGGCCAATTAAATAATTTCAGCTCATGAATTGAAAGGGAGCCAAATCCTGAAAGCAAATCCTGATCCACACACACACCTCAACAGTCTTACCTGAGCAGGACACAGACACCACTGAGCCAGAGAAACATTTGTCACTGTGAGAGCACATCATTATTACTATATGTAAATGACAAGGTGATCATGTGGAGAATATCACAAATGACCTCATAGCAAGTGCATCTCACCTGACTGAGAGGAAACTCTGGATGTCAGAATGTGTGGAGTCATTGCTGACTGTAGCAAATGCATTTTGAGGGTTGAAGAACAGACTCCTCACTGGGACTCGTGTACTTCGTGGACTCCTGTAGTGGAAAATTTCCTGAATAAACACTATTACGCAAGCACTGTTTTATACTGCAATCAATGAGAAGGTGATCGGATTTCTTAGGTACATACATATTGTAATATGACAGCACTTATATGTGGTTTTACAGCTTAGTTTACTAATGGTCATTGGTTATAAACCATTATGCCATGTGTGTGCTCTGCTTACGCTGTATAGCACAGTTGTTGACAGGTTAAGCACGTGTGCTTTGTCCTCCAGTTATCAGCACACACTGTTCACCATCCACCCTCATTAATGAACACCTGCAGGACCAGTCTGTCCCCCATCAGCCTCACTACATAAATAAATAGATAAATCACATGTTTGCCTACAAATTCATCTTTAAAGCAAGGTCAGAGAACAGTAAAAAAAAAAAAAATCTCTCAAAAGTGGTGTTTTAAAAAAAAAAGTTCTTTATTGGTATCTCTGGGTCCATGAAGAACCTTTAACATCGATGGCACCCTTCCATTTCACAGAAGGTTCTGGGAAGTGGAAAAAGGTTAAAAACAATTTATACCATATTTAAATCACATAAGAAAATAAAAACAGCTGTTTTAAGAAAAAAAAACGATGTTCTGTGGCATTGCAATGAAAAAAAAAAATACCATTAAGAGCGTAAGTGTACATAATCACCTGGATATTGATCCGCAGTTTGGATACACATGTGATTTCATCCTCACCGCCTGTACAGTCAGCCTTTCCATTGCATACCTTTTCTATCGAAATAAACCTCAGCGATCCAGAACAGAAGAAAAACTTGGCATTCACCATATTAATGGCTGGAAAGTAAACAATCAACAATAAAAGAGAATTTTCAGAGAGCATGTTTTATATTAAACGTGGTCAAACGATAAAACGATTGTCATATGGTGATAAGCATTAGAATGCAGAAAAATAAAGATGGCAGAGAAAGGAGAATGGCATGGCAATAGATTCTTACTAAAGTACAACCCCACTATCAAGGTTGCTAGTATGACTAGCGCGCAGCACACAGTGATAACGGTCAATCTCCAGCGTGCTCTGCTCTCCTCAGCCCTCAACGTGCTTAATTCTCGCCTTCGCTTTAGCTTCAAGGCCACGAGAAACTGGAGAAGAAAGACTGATAGAAAGAAATCTAACAAAATCGGTGGATTTTACTGCTCCTGCAATTTAATATGGACACACTGTCCTTTCTTTAGCCATGTGAGACTTCTATAATACTAACAATTTTCTATGCCTAAATATATTATGAATAGGTTTATCTGTGTTTAGACTGGTATTAGTATCTTATAGTTCTAATTAGTGAATCTCACAAGGGTTACTATCATATGAATCAGCTCACTAGACACCAGGAGTGTTTAGGTATTCCCTAGTTATCACCTTCACTCAGCTGATCTGCATTAACTAATCAGTTGGAGGCAGGTTTTGATGAGACTTGAATTCAGAACAGCATACTAGTTCTGCCACATATGGGTAGTATGCTAGCATACTTGTTTACAGAAGAAATAAGAGTAGTATGCTATAATGGCATTCTGAATTCCTTTGATTTCATATTAGGTTTAAATGTAATTCTCAAAATCCTTTTTATTATATTAAGTTCAGATAGCTTAATCAACATTAAGAGAATGCGTCAGCATGATACCTTAAAATACCTTAAATAATTACAGCAGTAGAGAAGAATTTTTTCCCTGAATGACGGGTGTTGGTTTTTATTGCTAATTGTTTGTCATCTGAAAGATACGCCTTGCTGAATAAAAGTTATGATGTACAAAATACCAAGGTTTTTAAATACGTCAGACACACACCTATACCTGATGCACATTTGCCGGTTTTGTATTAGAAATTTGAGACACCATTTATAAACGTAATTTGTGTTTTGTCTGTGACTGTGTTAATGTGTGTCTGCAGGTGTGTCCATTATTCCCTTCTTTCAATTAATCTGTGATTACTGATGTTTGTACTGTCAGTTTTAATATATTCAACACTCAGATTAGCTTGCCTTTATTCTTAATTTGTGTGGGTTATTGTGTGAAATGTGATCTTTGTGTAAACATACTTGTGTGATAGAGAATGACAGTCATCAATTTCTCAAAATTTCTTAATTTCTGTTGTGATGGAAAATTTCTGTTTCTCTGTAGGTGTGTATCTGCATTACAGTGTTTCTACGGACATGTTGTTAAGAAACTCTGTTTAAAAAGGTTGCCTGTTAAACCAGTTAAACAGGTGAAAGAGCAAGAGAGAGGAAGAAATTAATTACTACAGGGTGAGTTTGTCCTGCTTTGATTATGTAAGAGTTGTACTGCGCCACTAGCAAGTGCATGACAGAAAATAAATACATAGCTTAGGTACAGGTAGAGTCTTTCTGATCTGTTTAAACGGATACTCATCTATGGAGCACAGACAGGTATGAATATTTTAATACCCAACAAAATGTTCTTAAAAAAACCATGGATATATAGAACAAACATACATATTTATTGTATTTCATGTGTGTGACTAGTTCTTTTCGTGGGCAGCTTTGTTACAACTCTTGTTTTGTGATTTTGTTAATATTTTATTGTGATTGTATTAGTATCATTCCTGTAATGTTTTTATCTCTCTTAGTGATCAGCTTGTGTGTAACACTACAGTCGTCTTGGTATTGTGTTCTAGTAACCTTAGTTACCTGTAATAATTATTAAAACATATACATTCTAACTTCCTTAGGTAGAATGTTTTAATAGAATTAGTAACAGAATTATAAAAATTTGCTATATTACATGATTGTGACTGAGTGAATGATTCACTGTGTGAAATATATAGAACATGTTCCAACTGCTGTTAGAGAGAATAAGAGCTGCAACATGCCATAAGAAGGAAGGGCAGACTCTGAATCTCACAGGTCAATCCTAGTAAAAAAAAAAAAAAAGAAAAACACTGTGTTTAAAATCAAAATTCACAAAATCATTTAATGGAAGTTGGTCCTTGAGAATTATTACAAACATGATTTTTGTCAAATCTAAATATGGAGAACAGATAAACCATTTAAATCATCTGGATTTGGTCAGACTTACAATAAATGCCTGTCACTGTAACTTACATCCTTTTGGGTTCTAGTATAGTCTAGTAAAAGTCCTGTTGGGTTCTAGTATAGTCTAGTAAAAGTCCTGTTGGGTTCTAGTATAGTCTAGTAGAAGTCCTGTTGGGTTCTAGTATAGTCTAGTAAAAGTCCTGTTGGGTTCTAGTATAGTCTAGTATATTGCAAGAGATATTACAAGACCCTAATGAAAAATAAATATACTAAAATGTATTTGAAATACATTTATTTCATGCTAAGTATACTTACAAATACAAATACATTTAAGTATTTATGTGCTTAATAAAAATACCCTGCAATTGTACTGTTGTTATACTAAATTGGTACGCTTTAAGTCTACTAAACTGGAACAACTAATTTTTTACTTTTTAATTTTTAATTTATTTTTTTAATTTCTTCATTATTATCATTTATTTATTTATTTATTTTTTTGCACTTTAATTGTGCGGAAGTATTGCTGAAGTCCAACTAAAGATATACTTAAGTATATCTGATTGTGCTAAAGTGGAACTATTGCAAGTATACTTCAGGTACACTTTAAATATCTTAAGTATTTAAAGACTGATATTATTCAAAGATCATACAATCCTCATCAATAGTGACATTAAAACACATTTTAGGCTTAATATTATTAGAAATGTGCACTGTGCACGAGCAGTACTCCAAATAAAGTTTAATTATAATTTTTAAATCAGTAAGTCTCGAGCAACATATTAGTAAATATGTTAATAGATCTGAACTATACTTAGAATGAAATAAACATATTTTAAATATATTACCTTTTTCACTAGGGGAGGGGAGCAGTCATCTGCTATATATATGAAAACCAAAATAAATATAGTTCTACACTACTTTTGTGTGTAGTGTACACATCTATTAGAAAACCAGTTAATGATTAATGGGCTACCCTATATAGTATATGGGTTATATAAAAATATTCAGTGAAGTATGTAATTTGTTTTATGTAATCTGTGTGATGATGTTAAATGTATTTGTGTGGTGAAGCCAAAGACAAATTTCCACTTGTGGACAATAAAGTGACTAAACTATATCCTATAACTATATATATAGGCTATACCAGAAATTGCTTCATTTTGTTGTATAGTGCTGAAGCCTGATGTTGCAGAGGCATTGCTACTTTATTTACACACTGTACGCGGTGTGAAACAGGTTTTATTATGAAAAAACAGTAGGCTACAACAAATTCAAGACAATGCACCTATGTATATAATATAATGCATGGCTTAGAGAAATGACTGAGATGTCTGAATTGCTTTGTCAACTCCATGCAACATCTTGCTTCTGTCTTTATAATGTCAATATATGCACAGTATGTCTGTAGTGTATGGGCACTTATTTGGCACACTTATTTGAATATGGAAAAAGAGGTTCATTGGATCGCACATTTGGTCAGGCAGGACTAAAAAAGTAAAGGGCATATATTGGTTTCACCGTTTTCCTTCACCTGTTAGCAAATCCCCACGCAGTCATATCCAGAGTCAAATCCTTGCTCACCAGTGTGTAGACTGAAGTGTCTCACATGGTACTCCCCCGTCCAGATTTGCATCACAGACACATTCAAATGTAACAAAAATCATAAGTACAATTATTGAAGAAGGTTCGAAAATGTTGCCATTGTTGGAACAATTTATTTGAGAGAACAGAATAATTGCGCCCTCTGGTGTTGAGGAGGTGGTTATGTTATATCTAGAGAGAAATTTATATGAATTCATAAAACTGTATTTACATGATGACAATATAAGGTGGAAATATGCTTATTATATGACAAATAATTACTCCACAAAATAAGTTTTATTGTGAATTCTGTCCCTGTTAAACAGAAAAGCAACTCCACTGCATTAAGCAGGACTTTAAATATGAGACTTAACATAAATGTATGAACAATTCATTTGAACTCTGATTGACAGTGCAGTTATGTTTACTGTGAATTCAATTTGATGACAGATGACAGCAAACAGTGTTTATAGAAATACAGATTTATAAATATCTTGCATTTATTTTATGAATACAGACTGAGTCTCCTCCTTCATATGACTCTGTGGTGAATCACAACACGCCTCCACCTTCGTATCCGAGTCTTCAGACATTGTCAGCCACCCAAGTCCAGCCGTACTACATACCACAGCCAATACATGAAACACCTGCTCCTTGTGTAGCAGAGACAAGTAATATTTAATAGCACACACTACTCATACACACATATGTCTTAAAAACATGGTCAATAAAATGAATTGAGGGATCACAATTAAAGAATTAAAATCTTTGTATCCGTATTAAATCATTTTTAGCATTTATGTATTTGCCAATAGCCATTGTTGTTTCCTTTCTGCAGTCCCGACACAGAGAGGACATGTTCCCTCAAATAGGAACAAAAGATATTGCTATGGAGGGTCGAGTGGTACTGCTGTTATAGTTGTGCTGGTTGTAATTGCTGTCTGGATAGGAGGTGAGCATATATTTTAAAGTATGTAATAATACTGACATTTGTGCTGTTCTGCCTACTACATTTAATCAGACATTAAATACTTATTTATATACTGTAGAGCTTACATAACTTAGTACTTTTAACTAAATTTGAACATTTAATTTGGTGAAGCCTCCATGAAGAGCAACTTTCACAGGTACAGTTTTAACTCAGTTTTCGGCTCTTGCACAGTGCGTTATGGGCCGACACTGTGGGCTCTCTCAGAGAAAGAACCGGAGCCGGATACATGCCCCCTTTCATCAGTCAACTGTGATGGGAAGAGAGACTGTTCTCAAGGCAGTGATGAATCTCGCTGTGGTCAGTGTCAATCACGTCAATGAAATCTCTTTTCAGTTGGAAATCATATACTGATTTGACTTTAACGTTTCTATAGTGCGGTTTGGTACAGCAAATGAATTGCAGGTCATGACCTCTAAGACCAAAAGCTTCCTTCCAGTCTGTGCTCAGGGCTGGAATAAAAACATAGCAGACCAAACCTGCCAACAGCTTGGCTTCAGAGAGTAAGTATAATATACACACAAACACACATTATTCTTGTGATCTGAAACACAGAAGCACATATTAAACACAAAACTTTTGAAAGACTTTATTTTATTTTATTTTTTGTACAGTCATTTAGAGATTATTTGGTTTTGAAGGTTTTATGATTTTTTAAAATATCTATTTTTATTACTAGATTTTTGTTTATTACATTTTTAAAATGGCTTTCACAAAAAAAAAAAAAAAAAAAAAAAAAAAAGATCACAAGCAAATGAACAAACAATATTACGAGTATCTGTATGAAAGTTATTAGTGTGTTTTGGTTTGTGTGCTTTACAGGAGTTATGAAGATGGTGTCTTGAATACCAGCTCATCCGCCTTCCAAAGTTTGAACAGTCAGTTTACAAACACCATCCAGGCAAGCGTTAATATGAGGTACAAACCAAAAACGTATAATTTGCTGCAAAAATAAATAAAAATAAAAATAAAAATAAATAAATTTAACCTACAGAAAAAAAAACACACCAACAAAAGCAGATGAAGCTATAGCAATCAGTGGATGTGTAGCTAATTCTGTGCTAAATGCTAAATACATAATTCTGTGACCTTACAAAACACAAAAAGCATGAAGGCCTACTCCTAAACCTAATCATCAGTGGTGCATATGCAGATTGTACAAAAAAGTAAAACATTCAAGATCGTATAAATTCACATGAACTAGCCAGCAAATCAGCAAAGCATTGTTACAAATTGCCACTAAATTGTGTTAGAATATACCTAAAACACATCTTGTCAGTATAAACAGTAAACTATTACATTTAATTTAAAACTGCAAACATTGCATTTTATATTCATTTAAATATTTTAAAAAATCAAATAAATAAAAAAAATCACTGTGGACATGGCAGTGCATAATGAAAGTATGAAAATGTATAATGATTAAGTATATTTAGATGCAGAAAGGTGTGAGGAAACACCAAAACAGAAAACACTCTTTGCCTCTATTGTGTGTGAAACAATGTTGTTTTAACTGTAGTACGTCCTGTCCTGGTCAGCAGACTGTGTCCCTGCAGTGCAGCAGTGAGTACCCTACACTGTTGCTACATGTTATTGCTGCATGATAATGCTATCTAAGTCTAGACACTCTCTTACTTTCCCTCCTATTCTTTCTCTGTTTAGAGTGTGGAAAGCCACCAGGATCGAGGATCATAGGGGGAAGTGCGGCTGCTGACGGTCAGTGGCCGTGGCAGGCCAGTCTGCATTTCCAAGGGTATCACACATGTGGAGGAACTCTGGTGGCTCCAGACGTCATCATTACAGCTGCTCACTGCTTCCCCAAGTCAGTATACATTACATTAGACAGATTTGATGACTAGTTTACATGTTGGAAACAATATCATGGCCTGTAATTATAATTAAGATTAATGAATACATTAGCAAACAATATGCAAAAAGCATGGATGGATGAACAGGTAAATGAGTTTGCTTTTTTCTCCTTTTCTTAGAGGAACATCCGGCACACAGTTGCCTAGTAACTGGAAAGTGTATATTGGTTTGGTGTCCCAGCTCCGACTTCCCATCCCATATAATGTAAAGCAAATCATTTTACATGAGAATTATGACTCAGCGACAAAAGACAATGATATTGCCTTGCTAAAACTCAGTAAATCTGCCAGTAAGTTTGTACACACACATACACAGAATTATGAATACATACATGGCATATAATACATAAACTTTTATGCAAATCATAGTTTAACTGACATGACCTTAGCTATTAACCACACACAGCCCTGTCTAAATTACAGTAGGCTACCATAAATATATAAATCATAGAGGCACTTCTGACCGCTGACATGTTTTGTATATACTGTTAAAGGTATACACCCTGTCTGCCTGCCTGTGTTTGGCCAGACGTTTCCTGCTGCCAAACAGTGCTGGACCACAGGTTTTGGAGTTACCAGGCAAGGGGCTGGTATGTATATGTATGTAGGCCAATGTATTTTGTTGAGTTTGAATGTGTTGATTTATGAATTAATAACGCTGGCCTTTCTCCACGTGTGCTTGCAGATAGTAGTTCCACTCTTTTGATGGAGGTCGCAGTAAACCTGATAGACTCAGCTGTGTGTGACTCACCTACTGTTTACGCCGGACGTATCACTAAGAATATGCAGTGTGCAGGAGATCTTAAGGGAGGGAAAGACTCCTGTCAGGTTAGACACGTTCTCATATTCAAAGGCTTACAAATGCTGCCACCTTTTGGTACAATAATATATTGCAGTTTGAACTTTGTACTGTTTCATATGCTTTTCTTAGTTTATTCGGTATTATTTCTTCGTTTTCAATCTCACTCTCTCTCCAGGGGGACAGTGGAGGTCCACTGGTGTGTAAAGCTGATGACAAATGGTATCTCACAGGCGTAACAAGTTGGGGAGATGGCTGTGGAAAGGCGAACCGTCCAGGGGTCTACAGTGACGTAGGGCAACTTTTAATGTGGATATATGGCAAGATGCAGGTAAACACGCCTTTCCATTTTTACATGCAAACACACATAATATTGTGAGTTCGTCATGAGTTAACATACTTATATTTCCTTTACAAACAGTCTCTTATTCTCTTTTTCTATCCTTGTGTCTTTCTGGCACTGTTTCCTATAGCAAAAGTGACCATGACCTTCTACAACGATGAAGAACAAATCCTGAAGTTCTGCTCTGCTGTGTAAACATTTTTATGTACCGAAATATGTTTTCTAATTTTGTTAAGTGACACAGCACACAGTGACATGCACTTTTGCAGTAAATATATATTTCTGTACATTTTGAATGCATTATTTAAATCATGAAGATCCAAAAAGTCTTTGTGACTTGTAAATGTGTCTGTAAACTCTTTTATTTTGGGGATATTAATGTTCTTTAATAAAAACATAGATTACATTACTGTCTATATCTGGAACAAAGCGGCAGAAAATTTAAGATGTCCAGATCTCTCTGAAATCACTGTATATGGTGTATTATATGTACTGAACATGTGTACTATTGAGGAGGAACTACTATTTCCTAGAAATGCATGTTACATGTAAAGAGTTTCAATAATATTTTAAACTGAATACAGTGGAGCAGCAGCATATTGAACTGAAGTCTCTTCCACTCTGAGACTAAAGCAGCAGGCTGTGATGGTTTCATTTTAGATTATTGCTGAAAAATAAAACTGTATCACTCTTCTTGAAGACAATTTCTTTTTCATCAAAAGGGTGAAAGTTAGCAGGAGCTTATAACTAGTCATAATCATTATCTTTAGAAAGAATACACCACTTGGTCCCTTTTTACGCGCTAATAGATTTATTTTCCAACTTATTAAAATGAGACAGAGAGAAAACTCACACCTGATTGTACGTATCTGAAAACAAGAGAAAACTACTTAAGCAATCTGTTAGATTTATGAATACACCCACATGAAACTAAAGTGATTAGTTATGTATTTGTTCTACACTTTTTTGTGTTCTTTAGAATATGACAGATTAATTTTTAACTCCCCACTGAAATAGAACTAACAGATAAACGAACAGTCTCAATGTAATTTATTAACATAATTTAAAATGTATTAACATCATAAAAAATGTACATTACACAATGTGTGTATATCATTTTTGTATTTTATATTATGAGTTATTTATTTATCTTATATCAAATTATATGGATTTCAAAGATTAAATCGGTCTCTCATGGTCTGCTTGTCTCTCAATGAGCTTTAATGATCTTGTCAGCTTATTGCATGGGCACATTCACCACTGCTCAATGGTTAGATATTAAGAAATGGCCCAAAGGCTTGTGTTCATGCGCATGTTTTAAGGTTTACTGGATAAGACAGGTCAGAGCGAAGGGTTTGAAGGTTGTTACACACACACACACACACACTCTCTCTCTCTTTCTCTCCTCCCTGTAGCTCTCAGTGATTTGTCATTCGCTCGACCAGTTACAATTCCACCATCAGACAGTTTAAGGAGCTCCCTGCAAACACTCAAACTCCTCTTTGACTTACACCCTCACACATATTTCACAGTTCTGCATTTATCAACTCTGAGAGCTCTGAGATCTTGCAACACTGCTAACCATGGGAGTGGGTAAGTTTGATTCAACTTTATATATTGTTTTGATAATCAATACTTATCAAAACTAAAAAAACTTGACTGTGAACTTTTAAAGAAGGTCTTAAAAAAACATGGATTATATATTATATAACTTAAATGGATAGTTCACCCAAAAAATGAAAATTCTGTCATCATTCCCTCACCCTCATGTCGTTACAAACCTGTATGAATGACTTTTTTTCTGCAGAACATAAAAGAAGATATTTTAAAGAATGTTGGAAACAAACTGGTCGATTTTTGGGTGAACTATCCATTTAACAAATTTAGACCTGTACTAGAGAAAGTAAAAAATAATATTTCTGCTAGGTTTAACATTATACCCTTTGCATGTTCTCTTTTAAGAAAAACCTGAGTATTCAGATGCTGATTTCACCTATGGTAAGAATGTCTAATGGTTACTTTACTCTTTCAAATTAAAGTGACAAGATCAAAAATTCACATTTGTTTGCATCTTATATTATATATCTAAGTAACAGTCCTGCTCTCAACTGCCAGTAAACTATTAACGCAAAGTTTTTTTAGAAACACATTTGTGGATTTGTTTGTAACTATCTGTGTGTGCGCTTATGCCAGATTATGAGTTAATCAGAAGAGGTGGGCTGATCTTTGCAGCTGTTTTGTTCTGTTTGGGCATGGCTATCATATTCAGTGAGTATGTCTAGATTCATGCAATCTACAGCATGTCCTCTCTGCATACATTATAATAAAAATACCAGCAAACACAGGAATGCATGCACACATTGTTTTTTCCTTGTATGATCAAACATTATCTCCTTTTCTGGCAGGCAAAAAGCTCAGCTGTGGAAACAAGGCGTCTTCTAAGTAAGGCACATGCAATATTTATACAATAAAAGATAGAATAAAAGACACACACACACACACACACACACACACACACACACACACACACACATTCTCCCTCTCTTACCTGTTGGTGTGTCTTCTCTGTAGGCTTGAGGACAATGGTGATCTTTGACCTCTCCTTCATTAACTTTCACTGTGAGCATGCACATGCATTAGCAAGCATATTCCTAGCAAGCATTACATCATGTTTTAAAAAATAAATGTCATGACTTTCTGTCAAGAAAGCATTTTTAAACGACTTTTAAAAGGCCATGGTCTTTCTTACTTCATTTTCTCAGAAACTCTGAATGCATTACAGATTCATAACACATAAAAGTATATTGAAAGAATCTTGATGGACAAGACTTCCATTTATTCAATAACCAAATTCCAATTCTCTTGCTCCGTTTTCTGCAGGTAAACGGACACCTCAGTAAATTCACCAGGGATGACCATTTTTCATGATCACTCGTGGTCTCAATGTACAGTGAAGATTTTATTTTTTATTTTTGATCAGATAAATGTTGTTCATTTTCATTCACAAGATCTATGTAACTATACTCTCACAATAAACTAAAACTCAAATGGTCCTTTCTGTGAAATTGCGTTATAATTTTAAAGAACGTTTGATGAAAATATAATAAACTGGGTAATAGTATGTCAAAAAAAAAATCTTGATAGCTGAAAGTGATATTTGACAATGAGCAGTTATTCACATGCTTTCAGAGCACGTGTTACACCCAGACGTATTATATTTTAAGATACTGCTTCACACAGTTATTTTTAGAACTGTATATACGATCACAATCATCTGCAACAACATCAGTCACTCTGTCTTTGAAAGGATGCTGCTTCGCCTTTAGGTCGGGCCTGCGTCCGCGTGCGCGCGCTCGAGCTCGGCTCTTGTAATTGGCTCAGCGCTGTGCTGTTGTCCATGCGCCACTGGGCGAGTCTCGGCTGTCTCAGTAACCCTCTTTTATCCTCAAAAAAGGAGAGCGAAAGAGGGCAGACTCAGAGTTGGGTTCGGGCGTAGGGACCGCCATTATTGGGAGGCTTGGACAACCACTTTTACCCTCACGCACAATGTATATATCTCGTAACATTTAAAGACATGCGTGGCCCAGATTGCTCGTGATTTGGCTACGAAAAGCTGGATGTTGTGTCTCAGTGTAAAGGCATCGCTGCATGCCGTCTGCACACGGTGAAATCAGCATTTTATGGTCACAACAAAGGGCATTATAATTGATCCAAAACAACGTGCTTAGGCCGGAGAGAGACATTAAAACAAGCCTTTTTCTGCACGGAAACGACTGGCCTCCAAGAAAGGACATTTCTTTGTTTGGATATGTTTAGCCGTCGGTGGATTTCACAGCCGTTTCTATGCGAGCGCGAGATCAGTAAGTTGCGCCTGACCAAAATATCCCTTGGAAACTGCAAGTCTGTCAAGCCTCAATCAAACAGCCCCCACGGAATTTAATGTCCTCGGCTTTTTACGTAGTCTTTTGTTTTCCTTTCTTTCTGGTTTCCAACAACACTGACCGAGCCGGTTGTAAGCCCTCTTGCGCTGGCCTGGAAGAGGGATTGAGAAAGGCACTGGTATGTATGTGTGTATTAACCCCGGTGTTTCGTTAAAACAAGTATTAGCGAGCAAAGTAGACCGTGTCACCTACGTGACAGTTTTCAGCCGTTTAAGAAGCCTATAAATCGAATAAGAGTGGAGTAGTAGCTACAGAAGGGAAATTGTATATACAAATACAAGTGCTGACTATTGTGCAGGCAGCGCCTTGGTTGCGTTGAAAACGGATTTATTTTACACTCTAATAATCTCAGAATGTTGTTATAAATTGGCAGACTATTTTCTCACGTGATGTGCACCTTCGCTTTGTAACGCTGCAGAGTATTTCATTGTAGAATACACCAACGTAGATGAGTCGCGCTAATTTATTATAACTGCATACTCTGATTTAAATACGTGAGGGAAATGTCACAGACAGTTGAGTGTGTAAGTTCTGTTACAGCACCATACAGACAGCTGAGCCAATCATAGGAAGGCAGTTCTGAACCATGACATCCGCATTACTTAGGTTTCTTGCTTAGGCTATGCTGGGCCTAGGCTTTTGGAGTGAAATCCTTTAGCAGTTGTTGTTTTTTTGGGTTCAGAACTTCACATGTGTATTTTGCTTGAGAGTGTGCCATAGGATGTCTTTATTTTGCCATACACACATGACCACAGCAGTGTTTGATATATGTTCAAGCCATATTTTTTCTCAACAATAACAATACAGTGGGCTACAGCAAGTCAGACCATCCGTGACTTGAAGGTGAGTCTAAACAGCTGGTAGACTCAAATATCATGTAGCAATCAAACAGCATTGTCACTAACACCCACTTGCACTGCACCTGACCCGCCTGGGGATTGCCGCCTTTGAGCTCTGTAGACAGACAGGGTCTGTATTTGTGTTTTAAGTCTACAACACCAGATATTGCTTCAGGATTCACCAGCAAAACATTTCCTGTGTGTGGTACCATACCACTAAAAGTAAGCAGGAGTGCATTGTCCAGGAATAGCTCTAGAAAACACCATTTTGAATAGCCACTACACTAGTCATTTAAAATGTTGTTTCTTTATTGTATTTCATGCAGCACTAATTAAGTGATTAATAAAGTTTGCATTGTGCATTCATAATGCGCCAACCTAACTATGTGCCTTTGTTTTGCTGCAACGTGGGAACAAGAATTGTCAAAGTAATCTTTTTTCATATTTTCAAATTATTTTTTAATTAAATTAAATAAATGATTACTGAAAACATTCTTTGAAAATTTAGTTGTCTAATTTACAATATACATACAGTTAATACTGGTTTCCACAACTGCATACAGTATGTGACAATGCCCTTAGATAACAGTTAGTTCACCAAAAAATGAAAATTCTGTGTGAATGTTTTCTTTTATAGAACACACTAGGTGAATTTAAGAATATTCTGCCCACTCTTTTCAGTATAATGAAAGTAAATGAGGACTGGGGCTGTCAAGCTACAGAAAGGAAAAAAGCAACATGAAAGTAACAACTTAAAACAACAACTTACATTTCGGTCTGTTTTTCAAATAAAGATATCATATGGTTTTAGAAGGCATGGAATATAGCCCATCACATCAGCCACTTATGATGCTTTTATGGTGCTTTTTTTGTCCTTTCTGAAGCTTGAAAGCTCCAGTCCACATTCATTGTAATTGCATGGAAAACAGCAATCAACTACATTATTTAAAAATTTCCCCTTTGCATTTCATGGATAAAAGACAGCTATATGGGTTTGGAATGACATAAGAAAATGACGGAACTGCGGGTGTGCTATTTTGTTGGAAATAATACAGTGATGGTTAAAGAAAGAAGTCATTAAATGCTAGTAATATTATATTCACTAGTTCTTATTTGTTTAAATGTGCTTGCTATTAGATCATGCTATTAAAATACTTTAAAAATGTAGGTTAACTGTTTGACCCTAAGCGCTAAGTGCTACAGTTCACTGGGGAGGAAGTAATTACTGTTACTGTTATTTCAGGTTTTCTGTATTTATTATATTGTACCTTAGTATTTTTTATGTAGTATTATGTAATCACACATTATACAACCTGATTCATAACTACAACTAGAATATCATAGAAACTTGCGTGAATGATTGAACAACCACATAGCAACACTTACGAACCACTCAGAATGACTTTTGAGTGACTCTTTGAGTGACTGGCAATGTTAAAGAATTGAAAGTTGAACTGGCAAGCACCAGTTATTCATTTTATTCAGATTATGAAATATTGTAAAAGTTGTCATTAATATGGTGTTTGCTGTAATTATTTGGGAGCCTTGTATTTTATTTTTTACAGTATATGTTAACATTTACTTGAACTTTGAGATGTGAAGTGACTACTTCAGACAACAGAAGACTTATTTCCTGCAAATGAGCTAATCAGGAATTTCCTAAGTCTTTAAATAGCAGCACTAGCACTAGCTAAGGATAATAGTGGATTAATTACATGCTGGAATTATTGCTTATGTCTGCTGTGTAAGAAAGCACCATTATTAAATGACCAACCTACATACTGTATGTGACCATTTAAATAATAACCATTTTAAGTGGTGTTTTGGAAATTGGGCAGCTCACAAAAATTAATCACAAATAACCAGAAACTAGCGAGCAGTATTATGTTCAAATTCAAAGTACATCATGAAATCAAGTGTTAATAGATGATTGTGAAGGACTGTGAAGGGAACCGTTTTAACTATTTTTTAGTATTTGCATAATTGTGTAGGTTTGCTAGCATAGGAATTGATCAATATCATTCTTATAATGCTAGAAATCCATAATCAGAACTTGATGACAATTAGCTTTTTTGATTGGAATTGTGTTTCTTTTTAATGTTTGTCTAGAATATCATTTAATTATTATTGATGAAACATTATTAGAAACATATTGAAATGTATTCATGTATATTGCTAGGTAAATCAAGGGATTTAGTGTGAATATCATATACAATATGATACTACATAAAGTAGTTTAAAATCCTTTGAAATTTGCCTTTTGTGCAAACAAAGTGCATAATTTTGCTGATAATTGGTTTGTTCTTTCTCCCTCCCTTTCTCATTTAGGCTAGTCCAAATTCCTGCTTCTGCCTTCTTCGCTTCTTCAAGTCTCCTCTCTTATCTCTGATTAGTACCCCCTAATATGGGCAGAACATACAAGCAGTTTTCTTGACCTGACAGGATGATCGAAACATCAGACCTAAAGCCTCAGTTGTAAATCAAATACAGGGCCCTTCAACATTTTATGGACACGTTTTAAAGAGTCTGCCTCTGTCAACCTTTGGGGCATGGCAAGATGAATACCTGTGTACGATGATGATGGCTAAAAAGCAAGAATCCCGAATGCCTATCTACAGCCTCATCGTTGTTGGCCTGTCGGGAACCGAGAAGGAGAAAGGTCAATGTGGAGTTGGCAAATCATGCCTTTGTAATCGCTTCGTCCGTCCCAGTGCGGACGACTTCCATCTTGATCACACTTCTGTGCTAAGTACAAGTGACTTCGGTGGCCGGGTTGTCAACAATGACCACTTCCTGTTCTGGGGAGAGGTGGGGAGAGTTTTGGAAGATGGCGCAGACTGCAGAATGCATGTGGTTGAGCAGACCGAATTCATTGATGACCAGACGTTCCAGCCCCATCGCAGCACAGCCTTGCAGCCCTACATCAAAAGAGCTGCCTCCACCAAACTGGCTTCTGCTGAAAAACTCATGTACTTCTGCACTGATCAGTTGGGACTGGAGCAAGATTTCGAACAGAAGCAAATGCCCGAAGGCAAGTTGCAGGTGGATGGCTTTCTGCTTTGTGTTGATGTCAGTCGTGGTATGAACCGCAACTTTGATGATCAAATGAAATTTGTCACCAACTTGTACAATCACTTAAGCAAGACAAAAAAGCCCATTGTGCTGGTTCTCACTAAGTGTGATGAGGGTGTGGAGCGGTACATCAAGGACTCTCATACCTTTGCCATTACAAAAAAGAACTTGCAGGTTGTTGAAACGTCGTACGGTCAAGCGTCAATGTTGACTTGGCTTTCCTTACCTTGATACAACTCATTGATAAGGAAGAGTAGCCCAAGATTATGCACTGCTACTTTGAGGCACTGAAACACCAGAGTCAACTAATTGCTTCTGCAAAGGACCGCTATGAGTGGTTAGTGAACCACATTGCGAAGAATCACAATGAAACGTGGCCCAACATTAGCCGACGAATGCAGACTTCACCTGAATACAAGGAGTATGTATTTTTAGAAGGTACGGGTAAAGCTAAGAAGCTATTTCAACAACACATTCACAGGTTAAAACAGGAACACATTGAAAGGCGTCGCAAAGCATACTTGAGCGCTCTTCCACTCGCCTTGAGCAGCTTAGTGTCCGAGTTGGATGAAATTGAGCATTTGAGCTGGTCTGGGGTCCAGAAGGTCCTTGAGTCTAAAAAAGACTTTGATCATTGGTTTGTGGTGCTGGACGATGCACCATGGGAGGACACACCACATCTTGACAACATGGAGGATGAGCGTATCCCCTTTGATGTGCTAGACACCACGGCTGCTGAAATAATCTTTGATGCACACCTTGAACACTTGCGCAACGAATGCAAGCGTGCCCAGATGCGTCATGAGTTCAAAGCAAAATTAGCATCATCACCTTTCGTTACCCCTGGCAAACCCTGGGAGGAGGCCCGAAGCTTCATCATGAACGAAGACTTCTACCAGTGGCTTGAGGAGCCAGAATATTTGGACATTTATAACCGGCACCAGAAAGCAATCATAGACAGGGCAAAGGGATTTTCCAGGGCTTTTTGTGGGTACTCTGAGCTCTTCTATGAACTTGAGGTAGATGCCAAACCTAGTAAAGAGAAGATGGGAGCAATTCAAGAAGTGTTAGGTGAAGAACAACGCTTCAAGACCCTTCAGAAATTACAAGCTGAAAGGGATGCTTTAGTGCTGAAACACATCCATTTTGTGTATCACCCTACAAAGGAAACATGTCCCAACTGCCCACACTGTGTTGACAACAAAATTGAGCAAATACTAGCTTCGTGCTTCCCTGCACAGTACCCTTCCTTTGGAAAGACCAATATGTTTGATGGAAAGGTAGATAGGATTAATCTTGTTATACTGGGCAAAGATGGTCTTGCCAGAGAATTAGCCAATGAGATTCGGGCATTGTGTACCAATGACGATCATTATATGCTTGAAGGTAGAATGTATGAGCTTGTCCTTCGGCCCATTGAGGGTAATGTTAGACTTCCTGTCAATTCATTTCATACATCCACGTTTGCTCCCCATGGATGCCTGTGTTTGTACAATTCAAAAGAGTCCTTGTCATACGTTGTCGAAAGCATTGAGAAGTTGCGAGAGTCCACGCTTGGCAGAAGGGACCACCATATTGCTCAGCTTCCCCTGTCACTCTTATTAGTAACCAAAAGAGGTGTTGGAGGACTGGGTGACATTGGAGGAGAGACTGCTCAAGCGTTAATCTCACAGGGTCAGCAGGTAGCCATAAAACTGCAGTGTAACTACCTGGAACCTGCCTCCCCAGGCACTGGCTATGGGAGAAATGTGAATGAAAAGCAGATCAATCAGGTCTTGAAGGTTCTACTTGAAACAAGGAGGACTTCTACATTTCGTAGCTGTTCTCCACCTGCACCTCCGCTGCCTCCATGTATTCGAGAATTACAGCATCATCAGAGTCCAGAGGCTGAACTGCGTATTGTCATGTGCCTAATGTGTGGAGACTCCTATGACACTGATCAACTTCTTGCACCGTTCCTGCTTCCTCAGCATTGCAAGGCGACCTCTCCTCAGACAAGTGGCACTTCAGTGCTGCTAGAACAAACAATTGGTGGTCACAAGCGTACAATTGAACTGTCTCTAATGTCATACCACGCTTCTTTTGCCACTCGTAAGAGTCGGCTGGTGCATGGCTACATTGCTGTATACTCTGCTAGCCGCAAGGCTTCTTTTGAAACCCTGTGTGCCTTTTTGTGTGAGGTTCAGGACATTGTCCCAGTTCAGCTGCTTGCAGTAGGGGAAACTCGGACTGAGCTTCTGGACTCTGAGTCTGCTCATGAGTTGTTAGTCCAAGGTGAAGAATTGGCCCGTGAACTTGAGGGATGGTTTTGCAGTATTGTCTGTGGCGCTGGAGGAGTTGTTGGAGGACTACACAAACTAGACCTTTTAGAACAATTTTTCACAGAGGTATTAGAAAAGAGAACTATTGTTGAGGCCAGTCACATGTATGAAAACGTTGCAGAAGCCAGTAGCACAAATGAGAATGTGTATTCGCCACACTGTGGCTCCCCAAGCCCTGTAACAATGCTGTTAGATTCTGAGGAAGACATGGAAGCTTCCCCGCCTTACCATGATGGCACACTCACCTCTCACGGTGGATTCAAATTGCCTGACCTGGACTCAGGTGACACATTCTCTGTGATCTCTGACCTTAGCACCTTTGAGAACAAGCTAAATAATAAAGTTCCTCCACAAGTAAGACCCAAACCAAGTGTCACATTTGACCTTAGAAAACCAAATTTCAGTCCGTACGTGGATGCAGTTAGCCATCGCCGTTCCCTTACATCCAATGTAACGTGGCCTCTAGGAGGAGATTATGATCCTTCGGACTATGCTGAGCCAATGGATGCTGTCTCTAAACCCCGCCCTAGCTATGAGGACAGCATATATTCTGTGCCACATGACAGCACACAGGGCAAAATTATTACCATCCGCAATTCCAATCGCATCCACTCCAATGGAGGAGGCAATGGTTCAGACAGTGAAGGGGATGGCAGCTCATTGGAGAGACGTCGCAAGTTCTCAGCTGCACGGGTGAAGCCACGGCTCTACCGTGATCGTTCCAAACGCCTGGGGAAGTTCAGCAGTTTCCGTACTAGTTTTTCCATCGGTAGCGATGATGAGATTGGCACACTCTCAAGGTCAAAAGATGAAGATGTTTCAGGACTGAAGGCAGACATACTCAATGAAGAAGGAGAAGATCCCAAAAAGAGGAATATACTGAAAAGCCTTCGCCGACCAGGCAAAGTAAGATTTATTTACTTTAATAATTTATATTTACATGGCTTTTAAAAAAAGTAATCTCATCTGTTTTTAACATTGTGATATTTAATTTAATTGCTGTTATTGGAGGCTTCATTAAAGGGGTCATGAACTGCCTTTTTTATTTTGTACTGTTCTCTGAAGTCCACTTATGTTATCAAGATTTTTTACATCAAAAAATATTAATTAATTAATCAGAAGTAATAAATAATTTAGGAGTAGAACGCTCTGTTTGAATAGGAGTGGTGGATTGTAGATTCGAAAGTAAACGCCCACTGCTATGATTGGGTAACAGTTATGCATGTTTGACAGCCTACTACATCCTTCACAAATGTACACTGCTGTTATTTAGGTTAAATACGCGTAAATGTGTGAATCTTTGGGCGGGGCTAAACAGGCAGCGATGTAAAAGCAGGCGTTGAGCTACTTCTGCGGTAGCGGTGTTTAACCACACTGTTATGTCATAAAGTGGCACACTTCACAACCTGTCGTTTTGGCACATTGGCTTCAATATAAGCTGTTTTTAGACTAACAAGAAAGTTTTGAGTTCTGAAACTGAAAACGGTGTTTTTATATTACAATGACCTCTTATATGTCAAAAGATCAAGGGAATTTATATTTCTCAGTTCATGACCCCTTTAAGGAGTCAAAACAATGCTAATTGTCCTGTATAATTGTCAAATAATCTGTATTTGTCTTGCTGTTTGGCAGAAAACAAGACCAAAGCCTCGTCATTCTATCTCTAAGCCTTTGGAGAGTAACTACTTTGGAGTGCCCCTGGTCAATGTGGTTTCCCTTGAACGACCTATCCCAGTTTTCATTGACAAGTGTATTCGTTATATAGAGGCCACAGGTACATTTGCAGCTGCTGTTTCACCATCATACTCACCCCATAAGTAGATGTGCTTAGGGAACCATATAAGCTTATCATTATTGCAGTGTCTAGTTAAAATTAGATGCTTAATGGGCTGTAGCTGTCATAAATCACACCACAGCATAGTTTTGCACATAGTTCACTCTTTTTCCTGACTGGGTTTCAATTATGGTCTAATAATGAAGATATTAATATGAATTTAAGATTTTTTTTTTTTTTTTTTGCTTTTAGCATTTTTAATAGCAGCAAACACAGTATATTGGACCTGTATGTAGTAGCAGTTTGTATAATTATCTTCGACAAGTGTTCTGGCAGTGATTAGTACTTAATGTCTTGAAATGCTTACAATGAGTCATAGAAAGAAGATGTACATCAAAATGATCTTGTTAATCAACACGCTCTCTCTCAGGTCTGACAACAGAGGGTATCTACAGGGTAAGTGGGAATAAGGCGGAGATAGAGAGCATGCAGAGACAGTTCGAACAGGGTAAGTTCAGAGGGATTTCAATAAAATTGTTGTGGGTTACAGTTGTTGTTGGTATGATGGTGGATTGCCTTATGGTTTTAAGGCATGTATTGTTACATACAGTATGTATGAGTGCATGTTGACAGGATGTACAAGCTTGTAATGTAAAATGTATTTTGTGTTTTGTTTCCACACAAAAACATATTGATGGATAAGCTCTACTGCTCATGTTCTTTTTTTGATTCCTTTCTTTCTGTACCTCATTTTATTACTCTCACTTTGTTCATTTATTAATTTTTCATTCCTCTTAGACCACAATCTGGACCTTGTGGAGAAGGACTTCACTGTGAACACAGTTGCCGGAGCAATGAAAAGTTTCTTCTCTGAGCTGCCTGAGCCTCTGGTTCCTTATAGCTCACAGGAGGAGCTGGTGGAAGCTTTCAGTAAGATTTCACTTTAATTCTTTAAATCAGGGGTGCCCAACCCTGTTCCTGGCGATCGACTGTCCTGAAAAGTTTAGCTCCAACTCTAATCAAACACACCTGCCTTTAATTTTCACGCGATCCTGAAGACCTTAATTAGTTGCTTCAGGTGTGTTTGATTAGAGTTGGAGCTAAACTTTTCAGGACAGTCGATCGCCAGGAACAGGGTTGGGCACCCCTGTTTAAATGCATCCTCTCGAATTCTAAAATAATAGTGTTGCATGCAGAGGAAGCAAAATTGGATGTTATGCCATCCATAATACCATTCCTGTCTAAGCCTGTGGAATAATCAAATTTTTAATTTTTTGTGCCTAGAAATTAATGATCGAGAACAGAGGCTTCACACAATGAAGGATGTGTTGAGACGATTTCCCAGGGAGAATTTTGATGTCTTCAAATATGTGATGAGCCATCTAAACAAGTGAGTTTGAAAACCACCTGCAGTTGCTAACTATATAGATCAGTTAAAGGGAAGAGACATTAAATCTCTCTCTCTCTCTCTCTCTCTCTCTCTCTCTCTCTCTCTCTCTCTCTCTCTCAGGGTTAGTCAGTGGAACAGAGTCAACTTAATGACCAGCGAGAATCTCTCCATCTGTTTCTGGCCAACACTGATGCGGCCAGATTTCACGTCTATGGATGCACTGACAGCCACACGCACCTACCAGACAATCATCGAGACATTCATCCATCAATGTGCTTTCTTCTTTTACAACCAGCCTCCTGCTGAGTCGCCCACTGGCCCCTTTGGACCCCCTGGACCACTGGTGCCCTCCGGATTGCCCCCATCCCCCACAGCCGCCCTTTCTTATTGCCCTCCAACCCCACATTTTACCCCCCTTCTGCAATCCCCACCACATTCACCCCCCCAGAGCCCACACACGGCCCCTGCAGAACCACAAACACTGTGAGATGGGGAAAATCACATGGCCCGTTATTTAGAGAACTATACACACACAAACACTTGCTTGCACACGCACACTTGCAGTGCATGCATACACATCTACATACATGCTCTGCACACAAATCTAAAAGCCTCTAAAACATGTAGCTTGTTTAGGTCGGTGTTGTATGTAAAAAAAAAAAAATAATAATAATAATAATTGTTCTGAGCTCTCAGTCCTGCTTCTGGAAATCCACCTTCCTGCAGAATTTAGTTGCAAACTGTTCTAACACACGTCTGTGATTTTTAATATACCACAAACCTTGACTATCTGGTTCAGGTGTGTTTGATTAGGGTTGTATCTAAACTCTTTGTCATACTGAGCACCCTTATCTACAGTTATGAACACATATCACACACAAAATGAAGGTCTGTGCGCTTATGAACTCTCAAATTCTTTTTAAATTGTGCAACCCACAAAGACTCCAATCACCATGTCAGCACAGCCCTTCATGTGGTTTATTACAGAAGGGGGATGGTGTAATTTTCTAGAGAGTGAATATAGATGTTCTAATCAAGAAGGATACAAACGGTTTTGAAGGATTTTCCAGCTTTCTTCTTTCAGTAGAAGGCATTTACATTTCATTTTTCAACAGTACCTGCTCTCTCTTTACTTCTCCATATGGATCTGTGGTATTGAGGACACTGTAGTCATGAAAACCATGAAGCACTTGTTGTTCAGCCTTTCATCTTAAAAACATGTTGGGAGAATAATAGAATTAACTTCACTTTTCTCTTACGCTTTCTCTTTTTTTTAATTTTTTTTTTTTTATCTTTATTTCAAGAAGATGAATGAAATCACTTTAGCAGCAACCGTATTCACCACTTTGCCTGGCTGTTGTGTTCCACTCTACCATTATTGGTTTCTACCCCATTTCTATTTTAAGCTATATGAACTTTAAATATACCATGGATTTCGGAGGATGTTTTTATTCCTTGCGTTAAAGACTTGAAGTTCTGACACCTGACAGGCTAGAAGGTGATGTTGATGAGGATTTGCTTTGAGTGTCTCCTGTGGATCTTTGCTCATAAATTCACCTAATGGGAGCATACGTGCCCTTTCTTTGAAGGCTGGGATTTAAATGGCAGCGATGTCACGTGATTTTAGGGAATGCACTTCCAGTTAGCGCTGGTGTGGGGATCAAGATCACTGAGACTGCAGATTTACTCTGACCCTTAAACATTAGACTCTGAATCAGCAACTCAAAACCCTCACACCTTAATTTTGAACTCGTTTAAAAAAAAAAAAAAAAATGCATGTCGAAGGCCTTTTACTGATGCCCAGTTTGACTGTTTTACAAACTCCATTGTTTTTACTTAGTAATCTAAAGCACTTTTTGTCTTTTTATATAGTCCTGTATTGTGAACTGCGACACTGAATAATAATTGGTTCCCATTTTTGCCATCGTGTTTAAAAGATCAGTGGACCTTTTCAAGGTGAATGTAGAGTGGTCACACAGATTAAGCCTAATCCTGGACTGAAGTTTACTCTTGATGATTCTACATTCATTAGTATGTCTTTTGTCCTCTATTAGTATGTTTTTTGGACCTCTTGTACAGCCTGAAGTTTGACCAACATGGACTTTAAATCATTGTTTTTTTTCCATTGTCATCTCCATGTAGCTGGATTGGAATGACACGATTTGCCTCTTGTGCTTCTACCATCTCTGTGTTCTGTCTAAACTCTTCTGGACAAATCCATGATGTATAATGATACAATGATTCATCGAATGTGTAGATTGTATGTATATTACCTTATTTTTTTTTCCTCTTAAACCACAAAGCTTCTGATGTGAAGGAAATTATTCCTAAATGTATTTTGTTTGAAATGCCACTTCCTTTTTCTATCCAGCCACGGTAGAAAAGCTGAAGTACCAAAGTAGTGCAATGTGGCTGATGAGGGTTCAACACCAGTTGTACATATTTTGATGACGGGTTGGGGCTGAGTATGTCAGATTCAACTCAAATACTTGACAAATAGCCCATATGGCATATCTTTGATGATTAGACAACGCTTTCGTTCATGATCCTCTTCATTCTGTGTATCTGCTGCTTTTCTACCAGGCTGAACAAAACTGAAAGAATCCCCACTTTACTTGAAGTGTAATATTTTCCTTTCATATAGAGGTTTCCAGCAAACTGCTTGAAAACTCTAGAATTAGCAACTAGTCCAGATATTGATACAGCCATCTTTGTGTGTTATACTTGTAAGAATGCAATTTCTCTTCAAGCTAATGTGATTAGTCAAGAAAATGATGGGTAACTGTGATGGTTATCATAATTGAGGCCCTTTGAGTGCCACAAAATGTTCTGTTAAGTAGAAGTGTTTGTAGAAGTAGAACAACTTTGGATTTTACTTTTGTTTTTGACTTTTATTTTCTCCTAAAAGTCTGAGTATGAAGACTTGTTTATTCTCTGTCCGTTGTTGCATTGTGTTAAAGCCAGACTATGGAATACTGGTGAGAGAAGAAGAAGAAAAAAGAAGCAGCCCTGATTAATTGTGATGGTGCAACATTAAGAGTCATTTAAATGGTCAAAATGTATGAAAGTGCACCTCACAACACCTGACCTGCTGAGTTTACTAATAAACTTTCCCTAGAAACTGCTAAGTGAGCATTACTCAAAATTCTGGGTTGCATGTGTCAGTTGTGGAAATTCTGCTCTGACACTTTGAAACTGTATTTCCTGATTATTTTTAGTATAAACTCACATGAATTTTCTCACACTTTAATGTAATTTTAACATAAATTTATTAGAATGATTGAGATATAAGCATCCACAGAATCTTTTATATTTTAAGTTCACAAAAAAACAAAATATAACATTGTAATCAGAAAAAGTCTGACCCAAATCAGTTGTATTGTCTGAATGCAAGTTAGATCAAGGGTCTGTCAGTCCATAATAATTCAACAGCATTTGCTCTTTGTAAATGAATGTTCTGCTACCCTCTTGTGGCCATAAGGTGATCAGCAGGTATGTATAATAAATATATGAGCGCATGAAAAAAAAATGTTTTCAAAAATCTGTAGAGCAGCCCAGTTACATGACTGAAAATGTAAATTAAAGAGAAAACCTGTTTATAGCTATCTGATTTTTGTATATGGGCTAGTTTGTGGGAGAAGGGTCTAGACTCTTGACCACTTACACACACACACACACACCTACCACTTTGTTTCATCCTCTTCCTGGTGCCTTTAGTTTCTATTAATTAGCAGAGCAGCTCTTTCTGCTGTGAGTAGTTGGTTTATTTCCTTTCATGCTGGAAAGAAACAACCTAATTGTTATGCTTTTAAAACACTTGAGAGAAAAAAGGTTTTAAGGTGGCATCAGAGATGTTTAGCTGACAGTGTGGCTTTTTCATATGGTATCGTTTGTACCACTCAAATGAAAGACATTTCAGAATTACTGTAGTGGTGGCCTGGTTGTGTGTTAGAAGTGCAAAACACTGCCTTTTAGTTGACTGTAATCTAACCTGTTGTTTCTTTCATATATGAACAAAAGAAAAAAGTCTTGGTGCTTAGTCTCTTGCTTCTTATTTAAACTGCTGCTGCTTTTTTTTATGGTGTTAGGCTAGATAGTAGCATGCATGACCGAAGATCTATACAGGGAGGTTTTTGCTGATTTCGGTATTCAGAATATGAGTCTGATTAAAAATATGTATTTAATTATGATGGAAAAAACAGCAAAATGATCCTGTGATGAAGGAGAATCAGGAGGGCTTTAAATAAAAGAGAGCAAACAATAAATCAGTTTTGTTACATGTATAATGTTCTCAATTTTTTGTTTCTCACTGAGTTTCCTTTAGATACTGAGCAACATGCCATATCTGTAGATTGAATATTAATAATCATTAATACTTGTTATTTACAGTACTACTGTTCAAATGTTTGGGGTTAAGACATACATTCTTTTATGCTCACCAAGGCTAGATTTATTTGATGAAAAGTAGAGTAAAAACAGTAATATTGTGGAATATTACAATTTATAATTATTTTTTCCTATATGTATATATATTTCCTATATCTCACTGACCCTAAACAGTTGAATTATATTGTATTTATCTGTCTAAATGGATGATGCCACAGTATATTTTCAAACCTTCTGTTATATTTAAAAAGAGGTCATGAAAACAGTCTTCTCTGATTATTATTATTTAATATTCTATAATCATCACGTATGAGGCTATACAGTATATAGTCAGAATTAAATGTGTACTATTTTTTATACTTTTGGTACATTTGTATCTCATGTATTATCCCACAACATTTAGTGGGACATTGTTACACAGAATTAGAGAAATATAATCTCAAAATGATTACAGTTAATTTTTTTGTTAATTTTAATTAAAAAAACGTACTCAGGAGATGTTAAAAATGACCTACTATAATATATCTTTTGAAAAAGGATGTCACAATCTTGTTGCACCACTAGTTGAAGTAACAAATCCATTTTCTTCAAAATGTTTTATTTTTATTTATTTTGTCCCTAATCAATGTTGCACTGTAATCTAGTTTTTGTTACTATTTTCATGTCTCTGGCCCTCAGAATTAAACAAGCTGTTTTGTTACTGTACCCTTAGGTCTTTCATTAATGATGTCTGTTAACCCAGGGTTTGGCTGGATAGGTTGTTAGACTTAAGTTAGACACCAGTCTAGAGGTTTAGAGTTTTAGTCATGGAACCAAAAGTTTCAGAATCCGAGCACAGTTTGAATTTCAATCAGGAAAGCTCAGATGGGCCTGAACTAATGTCATTTATTCCTGTTTATCTTCATATTCTTAACTTGTCAAATAAAACGTAATTGTTTTCTCATTTAAATGACTGGAATTTTTAAATACCTTCTTTAAATTGCAATGTAGAGCTACAAAAACTCCTGCATTCATTTGACAAAATTTTATTTTCTATGAAAAACAAATCAAGAGCATTAAGGCTGATACCTGTGTGCAAACAGGTGATGAAGTCACTGGCAGTTGTCACAGGACATGTGCAGGTTCTTTAGTTACAGTAATTCTGCAGCTCAAAGATACTGCAGGGTTTGTGGCAACACTGCTCCACAATGCCTCTCTTCCTTATCAGCTCGGCATGATCTTTAAATGCAAAGTCAGCCACCTCAGTTTCCTGGGCAGATTTTGGAGGAAGGAAACCTGGAAAAATACAACAATAGGGAAAATCCTGACATTAGTCTAGTTTTATATTTAATTGTTGCTCTTCTTTGAAGTTCCCTGTTCAGTTGGATTAAAAAAAAAAAATGCAGACAATCAGATCAGACCCTTATTAATTGCCACAGGGGTTAAAATCTTTTTGAATTCTCCCCAAAATACAATGTCTAGCCTTGATGAGATACTGTAATTGCACTTTTTATACATTTTATACATATACAATACCATTCAAAAGTTTGGGGTGAAAGTTTTTATCAAAAGTGACAGTAAAGGCATTTCTATTTCAAATAAAATCAAAGAATCCCAGTTACCACAAAAATATCAACTCAATCCAACATTGATAACAATAAGAAATGTTACTTGAGCACCAAATCAGCATATTAGAACGACTGGTAAAAATTCAGCTTTGCCATCACAGGAATAAATCACATAGAAAACTGTTACTTAACCATTACCAATATTTTAGACATAATGCTCTGAACAACACTGGACAATTCATTTCATGTTCTCTTTCACCTTTCTCCAGGTCATTTAATTAAATAGCTTTTTAATATCATGCCTCATTACTATCATGCAGATCAGCGTTAATCAATATTATTTCTCACTATATCAATATTATTATTTCAAAATTATTATCTTCTTTATGTTCTTAATTTATTTGCATTTAAAAGATGTGTAAAACAGACTATGTACAATATTAAACACATTAATTACAGGATAGGTCAAATATCTTTGCAGTATCAGAGTATTATTAGCTTCCTAGCATGTCTTCCCATATGAATGCACTATTATTCAAAGCACCTCTACTGGAAACATAGTCTTCATTACCCAGAAGAGGGTCAACATCTCTTTTGGGGTTGTAGAAGAAGCCTGTTGGACCACAGACCAGGTAGAGGGCATCGACCAGATGAGATCCACACAGGTGCTGCGGGGCCCCAGCGTTAGCATTCACACTGGAGACGGCCAACAGGAACAACAGAGCACCAGCCTGGAGCCACACTGCCATGGTCACGCTGACAGAAAGACAGATATATGCTCTTTTACCCACAAAACACATATATATCTAGCCTTCTTGCTGGCCAAGTTACAATAGTACTATCCTGATTTACCATCCTGCTGGTCACATACCTGTTCTTGAAGCAGAGGACAAGGAACGGCAGAGATGGTAGATGAGAGAAGGTTTGGGACGAACAGCGTGTCCTTCTCACTTTTATACGTGTGTTTAGGCAGGTTCTGCAGTCTTTGCCTGAATCAGCGGAAAACAAATCTTGTGCTCAAACACACTTTAACACTTTTAAGTGACTGTCCAGTTACTCATGCCACATTAGTTGTGTTTGCCCAACTAATTCACATTAACTCCTGAGTGCTACTACGCTCACGAAAGACAAACACATTCTGGTGCTCATGCAGGTCTAGTAGCCTGTGCTGACAATCTCAAGTGGGGTTTGGTTAATTGTTAATAATTGCTGAGAATAGAAGTTTACACAGAATGACCTGATTATGGATCTGCTAGAAAGTGACAGCTGGTGGCTTTTCTTTGTAAAGGTTGTGAGTGAAACAGCAGAATGTCCCCGGGTATCTCATTCTCAAGAAAATGGGATTAGATGTCTCATGAGATATTAATGTTTGTGACATCCTTTCTGTGGCGTTTTCTAGAAATGAAGATTTGTGTGCGATGATTCATAATGGCCATGTTTTTGAAAGATTTTATGGCAAATTACCACATAGTGTTATACTATATATATATATATAATGTTAATGTGCACACTTTCATAATGTTTTACACTTTATTGTACAATTTAAACAAAAAAAAAAAGTTCTTTAATGGATCTTTACATGTAGAAATTGTTCTATTTAGAACCATATCAGAACCCTTAAGAACCCTTTTTGCTTAAATGATTTTTTATACCGCCTCTTTGTATTTCAAGTCTGTAACTGTCAACCAGTTATTGATTTTGTGGAACTTAGCCATAAAACTGCAACAATATTTGATAGCAGTAAATGAGAATGGGAAACTGGTTTACTTAAATATATCTGAACATTAGTGCTGAACTTCACTTCTTTTGGCCATTTTTAAGTTTATTATGTACTGAATGTCCCAAAGGTATATAAATCCATGATAACAGAGAACAATACAGATGTATGGGGAAAATGGAGTGCTTTTTATTACATTACAAGCCTGTATTCTACATCCCTGAATGCAGTCCTTTAAAAATCACTTTTTTTAGGGTTACAAGCACCATATTTGAAGAGCTCACCTCTGAAGACATGCAATTTAACATCTCTGAAGGATTTAAGGTAAGAAGACAAAACAAAATTACAATTAGAACTACAAAATAATTTAAACACATCTCTGACACAAATATGTATCAAATAAATACAAAACTACAAAATATTTTACTTAAAAACAATGAAATATAATTATACATATCATACATTACAGTTTGTATATTTGATTATTGCTGTTGCATAGGAAGGCATTATTACCTCTAGAAATGTAGCCTTAAGGTTAAGTCTTTCCTAGCCAAATCTTGGGTTGGCATGCATCATAAAATCATTTCCAATTATTTAGGAAATATCTTAACTACGATTTATGATGTTGCCCCAATAACCCCATTTTCTGCACCCCAAGTTCTTCATTTTGCAAGTACATGATGCATATAAGATTAGCATTGGATGGTTTATAATGAAAAGACTTTGATGTTTTTTGGTCACATTATACTCTTGCAGTCATTTTAAAATGATTTAAATTATTTGTATGTAAATGGGTGATTACCAAGTTAGTTGTTAGTATTCTAACATTAGCATCTTAATTATTACTTTAGTTTCTGTCTCTCTCATTGTTGCAACAATACTGTACCTACAAAGGACACCCCAGAATGTTGTAATCGTTTTCATAATGCATACAATAGGGGCTTAACATTCATCAACCTCACAAATAATAACTTCATCAAGTTATAAAAAAAAACATTCATCCCATTTCTATTAATGTAAGGCATAAAAAGCTCATGCAGCTCAGTTCTGCAGTTAGTAAATTAGTAAATAATCAGTGTTATATTCAAGCATTACATAATCTTACATTTCCTTCATATTCAAAATACATGTAAACTCATTGTTTGTCATTTGATTTGACTTTGTTAAATGTTAGACCACCCTGTGTCTTACGTCTTTCACACAGCTGCAGCTTTTTTCTGTCTGTACTCCATCATCCAGCAAAACAGAAGTGGCATCTAGAAATAAAACATATTTATATTGATATATCAACATTTGGTGCAACAAGACAAGTTTTACCTGTGTGCTTTACTTTTTTCTTCCTCCCAACAAAAAGAGCATGGTTTTAGTGTGTTCATTCTCTTCACATAAGAAACAAGAAAGCCGTGTGATTTAAAAAAAATATTTTTTCAAAGCTGTATTTCACTGGATTATAGATTTATTTTTGACTTTTAATAAGCCAACATAATATCAGCAGTAACTGTGAAGGAAATGCAAGTAACTTTTTGTGTGTATTATTTTCACTTTACTGATGTTATACTTACCCTTCATTTCAGAGATTTCTTTCTCTGCATTTCCATTTACAGTTTGGGCTTGTTTTCTGTCTACCATGTCAGTCCTCACTTGTCCTAGAGTCCTGAGGAGACACATGGTGTCAAATGCTGCTTCCCCTCCCTCTGACAGCAGCTCCAACACCTGCGTACACACATCACACACAAATGTATTTGTCTTCACTCACTGACATCAGCATTCAGCTCTGGGAATGAGATATTAGTGCATTTTCACCAGATATAACAATGTATAATGAACTCAACACCCTGTGATGCATCAAATTCAAACATTCAAATGCACATATTTACAAACCTGCAAACATTTGTAGCTCTTAAGCTCACTCAAGTTTTCCTCCAAGAAGAGCAGGTAGATGCTGAGGTCATCATAACGGCAAATGGTAGGCTGCAAATCCAGCACGTGACCGAAGGCAGGCAGTAGGTGGTATGGACGGAGGAACTGAGCACGCTGGTGCTGACGAGCAGGTTGGAAGGCAGAGTAAACCACAGCCGGTACCAACAGTAAATACATCACCAGATTCATGCAACTTAGCAGGCGGAAAACACCCACCGCCACCAGCTTACACTGAACTGCATCTGGCACCATACTCTCATTTACTAATATACCTGGAGACAAACACAATTCAGAAAAAAAAAAAACATCAGAAAATGATTAGACACTCTCACACGTTAATATTCATCTCTTAAAAGTTTCACATGTACAGAAACACACTATCTAGCACACACCTCTGCGCAGGTTACAGGAGAACTGATCACTGGGAGACACCCAAAAGACGTAGTAGGTCAGATAAAAGCAGGCCAGCAGTAAAGTGAGGAACGTTAAAACCCGACAAAGCAGATATTTTGCAGCTAAAGCCCATGATGAACGCTTTGTCTTTAAGTACTGCTCAACAAGAGGGTACTTAAAACAAGCTTCAGTCATTTCAAGACCACTGAGAGAGAGAGAGAGAGAGAGAGAGAGAGAGAGAATAGAGGAGGTTAAGATTAAGATTAAGATCAGCAGAATCAGAATATGAAAGGTATTTAAATATTTGGGTTAGGAGTGAGAAAGGAAAGGAAACAGAAAGGAAGTTTAAATAGCAAAGAAGTCCATTGTTCACAACAAAGAATTCATACTGGAAAATGATTTGAATATTTTTTAAAAGAAATTAATACTTTTATTTAGCAAGGATGCATTAAATTGTTAAGATTAAGATTTATATTTCAAATCAATGCTGTTCTTTTGAACTTTCCACACATCAAAGATTCCTGAAAAAAAGATTCACTGTCGATGATAATAAGAAATGTTTCTTGAGTACCGAATCAGCATATTAGGATGATTTCTGAAGGATCATGTGACTCTAAAGACTGGAGTAATGACTGCTGAAAATTCAGCTGCCATTACAGGAATAAATTGTAAATGCAGTAAAATAGAAGAATATTATTTCCATTAAATTTGTAATGTTTTTTCACAATATTACTGTTTTTACTTTATTTTTGGTCAAATAAATGCAGCCTTGGCGAGCATAAGAGACTTCTTTTAAAAACTTTTTTTAAAACTTTTTTTTTACGGAGTCTCAGTCTGGACCTGAGTTGGTCTTGAAGTAAACCAACTTGTTGGAATGTCTAAATATTCTGAATGAATTCAAGCCTTTTTGTACAGTGTAGATAATGGCTTTTAGAAGCCGTTTTAGAAGTACCCTGTGAGAATCAAACATTGTATTTCTCACAATTCAAAACTTCAGGTTGCTATCGCAGCTAGATTTTTGAACATGTTCAGTTCACTACACCTGTGTGGGTCTTCTGCAATGTCTTTGTCTTGTTTGGTTGTGAGGCTCTTGGCAAGGCGGATGGCACGGTTGTAGCAACGGTCAAGTTCCTCCATGATAAAACTGAGGTCAGAGGATAGGGAAGGGGCAGCCGTGAATCGCCAGAAGAGAGCAGGAATATACATGAGCATGGCAACCAGCAGAAGGATATAGGGAAAGAACTGCAGGTAAAGAGACAGAGAATAAGACAAAAACAAAGCAACAAAGAACCTCTGGATATGTCATTGTTGTTCATCATATGTTACCTTGTGTAGATGAAGGGGGGCGCTATCAGCCCCATTTTCTGTAGGGTGACGCTCTACTGCAGCCCAGCAGAAGGAGTCCACATATGCAGCCTGTTTCAATGTAAAGTTAGTTGGTGGAAAACATGTAATCTGAGTACCTAAGAGAGAGGAAATACACAAGAATAAATTAATACATAATAATATTAAATAAATTAAGGCATAATTAGAGCCATGTGATTGAAATTAAATTCATCTCATCCCAAAAATACTCAAATATGCTACTTAAAACAGAAATACAAGGTGTTTTTTGCATCTCTGTTATGAGCAAACGATATTCCTGTATAAATGTGATATTAAGATAAGTGTATTATGTTGGTGTGCTTTGTGAGAATTGAATTCATCATCATAGGAACAAGTGGGAAGACCAGGGACAATTGCTTCCTAATTAAAAATGAATTAAATTCATAATTTACAGACTACTAATCTACGTAATGTTTCTAAATATCTGTGAAGTATTGCCAAAAAGTAGCACAAAAGAAGATATACTGAAGAATATTGCTAACCAAACAATATTGAGTTCCATTGTATTAAAAAATTAGACATTTCTCAATATATCTTCTTTTGCATTCTGCAGATAAATTAAAATCAGTTTTGAATGACACGAGAGTGAGTAAATGACAGAATATATATTTGTGAGTGAACTCTGACAAATCAGAGTGTTGCTAATTTTAATATTATAATGAAATGAATAATAGCCTATTAATATTAATTAAAACAATCGATATTTATTGTAATTTTATTTATTAAAATCTAGTGTAACAACAGACCTCATAACCATGATGACAACCATCTTGTATGGTTAATAGCTATTGGTGCAACTTTTAACCAACGACCTAGAGATAAAACACGAGTCTGACTTCAACAGCATCAAAGATAGTAGAAAAAAAACGAAAGATTATGGTCACAATGCGCGCGCAATAATAAAAGACAGGCTGCAATAATTATTTAAAACTTAAAAAATTACTTAAAGTGCATTTATCCTGCGAAATACGATGTTAACAGTTTTCATGCTTTTACATTTACATTGCTGCATGTGTCTCATTTGTGTTTTGCTCCTGACGCATCACCAGCAGTGACGCGCCCATTCTGGATTTACACACAAAACCGATTAGCGATTGGCGTTGGTCTTTGTCCAAGTAATCGACAGTAAATTGTGTAAAAACACGTGCTGTAACGCAATATTACAAACATTATACAAGAACAATGGAGTAAATGTCGATTTAGCGAGTGTCTTTCAACAGGCAGCCTTTCTGTTCAAATCAACAAGATAACCGAAAGATGCGCTTCATGTTTATTAGTTTCAACCCACACGTTTAAGCCTCCTTTTCAGACGTTTCAAAGTAAACACTGTTGACTGTTTTTTGTTTTGTTTTTTCGCGAATTTCGGTAGCGGTGATAAAATGTTTTTACTGACCCACAGAGACTTCTTGTGCAAAGGCGAGTGAGATGAGTAACAAAGGAAGCCCGACCACGATAAAAGTGACCAGCTTGTCTGTTGCTAGTTCCAGCCGCACGCCTTTATACTTAGAGTCACTTTGCTCTTTCAATAAAAAATCAGAAAACACATATTCGGTAGCAACGCTTGCAATTGCCATTGTCGAGATGAGATGAAATGTACAGTATGTGTCAAATGCACCGCGCTAGTTCCGGTGGGCAGGGTTTCGTGCACGGGTTACCAACCAATAACAACACCACCAAAGGGATTTGTAGAAACCTTATTCAGTCGGATTACAGATTGATTCAGTCATCCAAATAAAAGTATTAAATCTTCTGTACGTACTATAAATACAAAGATTCATAGAAATTGACAGTTGGCTAAATCCATGGTACTGCTCTTTAATTTGTTATGCAAGCATCATTTAAATTTTTTTTTTTTCTTTTGCCACTTCATGTAAATGGGCAAAGTCATGTGAAATAATTAAATCATGACATACCTCACTGGTCTTATTATTTGAATAAAAAACTGCATGGAAAATGTCTATTTGATTATGGATTTATTTAAAACAAAATGTTTAAAATGAAGCAAGAAATAAATATTCATGTCATTGTAGTTACTTTAAGAGAAATGCAGTAGTAATCCCACAGCTAAAGGAAGTAGATAGAGAGTATTGAGAAATTCCATTGTTTTCGGTCTGCTGTCTGTCCAGGAGTGCACATGAAACTATAAATATAAACCATAAAGAAAAGAATATGAATATGAAATGTAAAGAACATAAAAATAAGAAATGGGAAAAATGAATTAGTGAAACTTTGCTGAGAGACAGAGGTGCTGGTTAGGCAAACCTCAGACAGTGAAGATGCTTTCACAAGACAGTGGTGTAGCTTCCCACAGCTCTCTTTCTTACTGTCTGTGACACTGACCCTGCCATCCTATTAACATTGCTTGTGCATTATTGAATACAGGCAAACAGGAGATTTTTGGGATCATCAGTATATCTTATTGAAACAAATAGGCAAACTAAAGCTAGTAAAGAAATGCAGTTCATTTGCCATTCATCCTTGTGCATTTAGCATTTCTTCTGTGATCCCATGTTTATAAGTTTAGTGGCATGAACTAACTGTTCAATAACATGTTTGAGGGTGTATGATATGGATATATAAAACTTTTGTCACTGCATTGCACATAAAACTCTGTTTGATAGATTCATTCAGTTAACTGAAATAAGAAATAAGAACTTTTTCCTTCTTTCTGTTGAATGATCCTTAGGTCTTACGAATTGCTGATTTTCTTAGCACCTCTGTTGTCCACACAGATTTGTGATTATTTTGTTTTTCAAACAGACATCAAAAATGGATTTCAGTGAAAGCTCAGCTTTATTGACTTCAGTAAAGAAACAAGTTGCAAAAGACAAAAAAAAGATAGCAAGAAAGAAACTGCAGACATTTTCTGAAGAAAGAAAGATGGATACAGGAAGTATTTTTTATTTAAATGCTCTTTTTATTATTGTGTGTAGCCATCTTTGGCAGTTTGTATATCATCTTATGTTTTTTCAGTCGTGGAACAGGTCGAAGAAGCTGTGGTCGTCTGGTGCCTCCTCAAATGCCACACCCTCACAATAGGCCGGGGGCACAAAGACTTGCGGGTCATCAACTTCTGTTTCAACACCGAAGAAACTGAAGCGGAAAAAAGCTCAGTTTAATGACTGATATGTAATACTGCAGGATGCAATAAAATGTAGACATCTTCAAAACCATTTTCAGAGAAACTTGAATTTAATCTCTGCTGTACCTGAAGAGAAGGTCCTTCTTCTCACCATAGTAGGAGCCAGAGACCGGCAAACAGCCACAGGAAGTGGTTGACAGAGAGTAGTGAGCTAAAAAGGAAATTGGAACCCACCAAAAAATAAACATGATATTTTGCAACACAATAAGAAGCATGATCAAATAACCAAACAAATAAAAAAGGTATTGACCATGAAGTTCAGGCAACTTTCCATTCCACACGCGAACTCTGAGTCCCTGTTCTGTGATGGAGGGGCTGCCCATGTAAATCTCAGACTCGTGAGTGGCATCGGGTGGAATCTCCATCAGGTGCTTACGGAACTGCAGAGTCTCTTTCTTGCAACTCTCGTTTTTACTGTCTATCTCATAAAGTACACCCTGTGTGGAAATAAAGTGCTTCAATATATATTGCTGAAAAAAGCTACAAAAACATAAACTTGTTAATCACAAGCTGAAAGAGGAAGAGGAATAGAGAGAGACAGAATTGCAGATTAGGCCTACCTCTTCAAAATGTATGAGCACATCCATATAAGAAGTTTTGTTCGCGTGAGCAGTGTCCTCCACAAAACGAAATTTATTCGCTTTGGAGTCATAACTGAACTCTCCAGATGCAAGGTCATGACCTCCTGTTGAAACCTGAATGTGCATTTTGCATGTGAAACAAAAGAGAACAGTATAAATGTTTACAAAAAATACTATTTATTTAGCTTTTAATAGTTCTGAAGTTTACAATAGATTTAGGCAATGAAACCATGCAAAATGCAAATACAATTTCAAGTCCTTTTAGCCACACTGCTTTATGTTAATCCAACATTTTATTACACAGGCTAATGAACCAAATTAATATGCATTTTAAAAGAAATAGATGCCTTAAAATGAGTGTTTATAGTACTTAAAAAGCCTTGTACAATCACTGAATTAGATTGTTTCATAAATGGAGAAAAAAAAAAAAGAGGGCTCCTGCATGCATTTGAATGACAAAGCATTTTTAACGGCTCTATTTTAAAAGGTTCTCTCATTGCAGAGCCAAATTGTACACTAACTGAATGCTATAAACATCTCTTTGAAATTTTGTACACTCACCACTTTCATTGTTCCACTGGTCAGTGGTGGTGAATCTGAAAAAGAAATATTATAAGTAAAATTTCTTAACATCAGCTACGGCTTCTGAGAAAATTAGTAATATTACAGAAACTGATTATTCTTTAACTGCAAAGACAAAAAAACTGTAATAAGCTCTTACGACATGGCTGGCGATGAGACGAAGCCCAGGCGACAGCACAGAGGCACGAGAAAACCACACAGAGCAGCTTGACAGTATGCATCATTGCTCTCTAACTTTCTTCAGGTCCAGACACATCCACAATCATTCAGAGAGTGCGCTTTTTATATATAACCCCTGCACCCCATATAAATACCCCCTCCCTTCCACCTTCTGGACATCCAGCAATGGAATAAACAAAAGATGTTTCGAAATCACCTTCTGTTGTAATTGCAAACAAGTAAGCTGGACAGAATTGGCACAAATCACCATTCACAAGACAAACAAGGTCAAAAACTGAATTTATACAAACAATCCCCCCCTGTCCGGCCTCTGATGGGCACTCAGCGGTGCCGGCTCCATACTGGTGGACCATAAGTCTGAAGACAGTTGGTGTCGCATCGCATGATTTTGGTTCATAAGGTGAGGATTACACTGAGGATGCCCTGACTGAACTTCTCAATCAAGGAAAAAAGAAAAGAAAACAAAAACAAAAGTCGGTTATACAGGTGTGAAAACAAAAACCCATCTAGTACTTTCTGTGTTTCACTACACTTGCTAATCTGCATGTGCAATACTTAGAAGCATTTCCATCTGATTTTTACATTTTAAGAATTGATCGCAACGATATTTCAAACCACAGAACAAAAGAACAGCATTCACGTCACACAAGTAAATATGCAAGTATGTAGTAAAGTAGAAATGTGAAAGAAAATAAACAATGGCAGAAATAAAAAATGATGTTCTTAATTATTTAAATTATAATATTTCTTGTCTAGTTCTAGTTGTAAATTCTAAATAAATGTGAATGTGAAGAAAACATTCTAGTCAGTTGTTTTGTCACCCATATGATTTTACTTATTTTTGTACGACTGGTAGTCAAACAAGGTGATGACTAACTTTGAATTTAAATGTAGCTATGGTCGATTCTTTACACCTGAGATATGCACAAAGTCAACTGCCTATCTAGAAACTTATAAGAATTTTGACTATAGTTCATTGATTCTGTTTTCTTGTAAAGAGGACACAAGAAATCCCCCTAAATATTTGTAGGCCACTTTCACTATTGCTGTTTTATGCCAGGGATTGTCAGGAATTGGTTCTGACATTTAGGTTTAGATGGTAAAGATCCGGGTGTGGAAAATTGTTCTTAGATCAGTTATAAAGAAAATCTTTGTGTATTTAGCTGATGCATGTTGCGAAATCTGGATATTTCAAAAAAATACATCAGGCATTGCTTTCTTACTCAGATTGTGGGATTCAGAATAATTCAGATTCCTGTGCTCGTGTTTGGTCAAACATTGACTAACTGTAAATTATGTAGGCTACAGCAAACATGTTTCTCAAACTGGCTTGCTTCAAAAATAAAGCCTTAGCAAAAGAAGCTTTTCATTATGAATTTAAGATGAATAAATAATATGTATAATGAATGCCAAAAGAGGAGGTGACTATCTATGTGTGGCTGATGCATGTAGTGACTATCTGAGCCCAGATGTTGAACTGCAGTCACCTTCGTGGGCTCTGTTCAGCTGGAGTCAATGCGGGATGCTTGTGACTGGTGAAACTTAGTTTATTTGCTTTCCCTGCTTGATTTCAGTCTTGTTTTCTAGGTAAAAGGGAACAATAAACCAGAAGGAAAATATGTAAGAATTTTAAATGCAAATCTAAATGACAGATTCAGACAGATTTACTATATTTTCTGTTTTGCATATATCAGTATTTCATTATTATTACATCAATGTATTCATAGAAACAGGACAATGTTTTAAAATGATAATACTTTTAAGAACTGCACACAATTTGTCCTTGGAAGCATTTGAGGCATACTAAAAAACAACTGGTGTAAAACAGTTTTCACTCAGAAATTGCGAGTAAATTTAACAAACAATAAAGAAACAATGAGAATTAATTAAAGTGAAGTTTTGAGGTAGACTGAAACTGAAATAGCATTTTCTTGTACTCCAAAGATCTCTGTTTTATTTTCATTTTCGAAAAATCATTTTTACAGTGTACTTTACCTCAGTCTGAGTATTGGAAATGATTGCTTTCAGGGGTGGTTATCAATCATTATTTCAGGAAAACAATGACTGTTTTTATTCTAGTTTTGATGTTTAAGAAAGAGTATGTCTCTGTTTTGCATTTCTAATACAACTCTATGTGTATCTGGATATTTTTAAGGTAAACTGAATTCATATAAAAGGTCTAGCAAGAGGTCTGCTGGCCCATGCAGAACCATCCCAAAATGAAAAGGCCTTCTTTGTAGAATTAGCTATAGCTTAAGGTTATCATTGCCATCTTGTGGATCATTTGAAAGCAACAGCCCCTCTTCCCCCTGATCAAGTTCTAAAAGTGCACACACTGGAAGTTACAGCCTCATCAGGCTATTGGGCAACTTTGCTCTAATGGGCCTGAAGGTGCTGACCAATAGCTCAGCAATTTTCTTCTAAACTGAGTTCAGTTTGTCTAGGCTCACCTTTAGGATTCCAGAATACCCAGGATTAAGTATTGTTATTTGTTTTCTCTCTCTCTCTCTCTCTCTCTCTCTGTAGTTGTGGAGATATGTAAATTTTTCTTAACAACCTTATCACACAATCAACAAAATGTTTACTATTATTATTAATGCTATTAGTAGTAGTAGTATTTAGCATGATTAATAGCTTTCCATCCTTGATAACAGTTTGTCTGACTTTCTTATGCCCAAATTTTGAGTAAATTTTAGTTTATGTTCAGATATGTCCGTCGCATCATCCAAGTGGATGCTGCACACTGGTGGTGGTTGAGGAGAGACCCCCCACATGATTGTAAAGCGCTTTGGGTGTACAACCATACACAATAAAGCGCTATATAAATGCTTCATTCATTCATTCATTCATTCATAAGGAACACTTGTGATACCAGATATAGTACCAGACAAAATAAGATACCATAGGACTCTTAATATAGCTGTAGTATGCATTTCTGATCTCATTTGATGGCTATTAAACTGTATTTAGTCTATTTGACTATAAAACTGGTTAAAGATCTGCATTCTGTGGGCGAAAATACTTTGTTGGTGCCAGAGGTCAAAGGAGAATGGCCAAGCTTTGAGCTGATAGAAAGGCAACAGCAACTCAAATAACCACCTGGTATAACCGAGGTATGCAGGAGAGCATCTCTGAACACACATCTTATGAACACTTCATTTTATAATGTGCCATATCACAAAGCTCAAACTGGTTTCTTGAATATGACAATGTGTTAACTATACTCAAATGGCCACCACAGTCACCAGATCTCAATCCAACGGGAGATTCACATCATGGATGTGCAGCTGACAAATTTGCAGCAACTGTGTGATAATATGTCAATATCAACCAAAATTTCTAAGGAATGTTTCCAGCACCCTGCTGAATCTGTCCCACGAAGAAGAAAGGCAGTTCTGAAGGCAAAGGGGGGTCCGACCCTGTACCAGCTAGGTGTACCTAATAAAGTGGCCACTGGCCAGTGAGTATATGTAATGATAATTACCCAGCTCAACAAAAAAATGCAGTTTAAACATCCAGAGAAATGAGGATAAGGGAAAGAGAAGTTGAGAAATAAAAAAGGGGAGAAAGAAATCGAGTGAGAGAGAGAAGTGAGATCATAAGTTTTAGCTGAGAAATGTAACAAAACTGGTGTGTCATAAGGAAAACTAATATACAGTATTAGATGAGTCAGGACTGAGAATAACAGCAAACGGAAATAGAGACTGCTGGAAAAATAGAAAAGAGGAAGAACTACTGGAACAATTTCAGGAGGGAAGTTGATATCAAAAGTGTATTTATGACACATTTTGTTTATATTGTAACATGGCATGCTATGCAAATGCATGCCCGCATTAAGTACACTTGTAATAGTTTATGTGTAAATATATATTTTATAAGTTCTTAATGACGTATTCATGCATAGTCATTTGAGTCATACATAAATCTCCGTAGACATTGTGACCCCCCGTGAAATCTGTGTGGGTGTATGTGAGTTAAGAATTACCCCCTCCCACGGGTCACCGCGAAACAACAAGAAATGACAATTTGTACATCACCGCTTTTCTCCGCCTCCAATGTGGTTTTCGCCCTACTTCTCTGTTTCTGCCCCCTCCAGTTGACACAGAGGATCACTCAAGGGATTACCAGGAAGAGTCATGACAGGGTTTGCTACTTCCTTGAAGAACAGGCATATGGCCAAACTAAGAAAATCACCCACCACTTCTTCTATACATTGGGTTTCAAAAGTCTGAAACCATATTCAAAATCTGGAACTCAAAATGTAGCAAATCTGGATTTTTTTTTTCTAATTTCTTTAAAAATTTGAAACAAAGACACATTATGATGTAAAACGAGAAATAAATATTTCTGTTTCTGATTCTGCACTATTTCTAATTTGCAACACTGATCATGTGAACTGCTTTTCAAATAGTCATGATGCTCTTTGAATCATCTAAAATAATGCTGGATTACATGATCATCAGGTTTTGCACAAAATTCACAATCGCATCAATCTGTATATGTCATTTCAGAATTCTGTTGTCTTTGAAATACTGTATGGTTAAAGTATACTGCTGAATGTAATGACATGCATTTAAAATATACTTTAATATTATTTCCATTAAAATGTATGTCATGTATTTAAATATAATTACACATTTGTAATGATGAAGCAATTTAGCACACATAATACTAACTTGAAATGTAATATCAAATAACACACTACAATTCAAACTATAATCAAGTACTTGCTTAAAATTTTGAAAGTAATGTAAATGTAATGTCTTAATGTACACTTAAGCGGCCTTTTATTTAATTATTATATTACCTGCAACTACAGTTTTTTTAAAATATGCTTTCAAGTACTCTACAAGTGCACATTTGATATAATTAAGCTCACTTATTTTTCATAAGGGCATGCAGCTCTAGTGCTGCTGCCAATAACATGAAAGGAAGACAAACAAAATAGTAAGACATTCTTACAAATCATGTATATTTTATACATTTCCATTTATGCTGATTATATAATGTAAATAATATATTAAATTGTATTTTAAATGAAATAGGTAACATGTATTGGCTCTCTATAATTACCTCTATAATTGTGTGAACATGTATGTTCCTAAATTGTATGTAAATGTAAATTCCTAAAAGAAGTTTTTATCGCTGACGATTAACATTACTTGAGAGAGAGAGTGAGAGAAAAGTGTGACGGAGAGAAAGAAAGAGAGAGAGCGAGCAATGGAGAAAGGAAGTGTTGCTCAACCCAAAACTTCTGGCGAGAAAAACATGAAGTGAGACACTCATGTGGTGCAACTGCGGTTTTGCATCACCAAATAAACCTCACCATTTTTACTTACTGCAAACTATACATGTCACCTTATATAGCAGCTGTGGTCTGAATGTATGGCATCTTCTGTTAAACAATGGTCATATGATTAACTCAACATCCAGTGACAGCGTGATGCATGTCTAAAACTTCATGTCTTCTCAGCAAATGAAATCGCTGAGTGTCAATAGAATGGATATTCCCTCAAAAAGGATAGACAACGAAAAAAATCTTTTGTAGTATTTGGATATCCCAGGTTAGACAGACTGAAAGAAAGTAAATTCAGTAAACACTGGGAATGTACAAGAACAATCCAGAGGATTTTCTTTTAAAACTGTTTTTAATGTTAAATATATTTTAGTTGTTGCTCAAAGCCACATGTTAGGACTGAATTTGACTTGCCATGTTTACCTGCTGTTTTTGACTTGCAGGTCAGAAATGTTTTCAATAAGTGTAAAAAACAAACAAACAAACAAACAAATAAACAAGCAAAGATTTATTTGCACTACTATTAAATTTCTTTTGATTTCCATAAGCAGCAGGAACTGCAGAAAAACATAAAAGAAGAAAATTCAAGTTTGTTCAGCAATATATCAGCCACAATATGAAAACCACAGACAGGTGACGTGAATAACACTGATTATATTATTACAGTTGCACCTGTCAAGGGGTGGGATATACTAGGCAGCAAGTGAACAGTCAGTTCTTGAATTTGCATGTGTTGGAAGCAGGAAAAGTGGGCGGGCAAGTACACCAGCGAACTGGAGCCAGGGTCATGAGCATTCTGCTGTGTAACCTTAGGTCCTTGCATTACTTTCACACATACCACCTAACTACCTAAACCACATCCACGCCTTCATAGCAAAGGTGTTTCCCTGATGGCAGTGGCCTCTTTCAGTAGTATAATGCACCCTATCACACTGCAGAAATTGTGCAGGAATGGTTTCAGGAACAGTTCAAGGTGTTGCCTTGGCCTCCAAATTCCCAATCTGACTGTGCATCTATGGGATGTTCTGGACTAACAAATTCCAACCATGGAGGCACCAACAGGATAAAAGGTATGCCAACTTCAAATAAATGTACAGGACATATAGGGGTGTAATGCATTAGTTCTAGAGCAAGTGAAACCATGATTTTTCTGTGTTTTTAATACAGATGTTTCGAATTTACAGATATTGTGGTCTCCTTATTTAAGAAGGTACTTTTTGTGAATTTACACCCCAGCTGGTCATGGGGCAAAACAGAAATTTCATTTTCACGTAGAAAGCAGCTGTTGAGTAAGACCACGTCAGAGAGAGACAGAGACTAGATCATGCAAGGAAGCGTGGGAGGGTCTTCCCCATAGGGACTGTCGTGTGAGTTTCCATGCCTTCATCGGTTGTAAAATGTAATGCAACTACAATCTACACATTAATTTATGCTTTATTATATTTTTAGCATTTTGTCATTTATTTATACTTTAATTTAACATGTTGACCAAAAAAACAAACAAAAAAACTGCTACATGTTTGAAAAGACTCCCTGATGTCAGATAATACAATTCTATTTTGAGAGGGTACCATTTGTTTTAAACATACAAAAGTAATATTGAATATCTTTTAACTGTTGCTTTGCAATGAGTTTTGTATATCATTGACCTGTTTACATTCTATCAATTGCATCTATACATCCTAATTTAGAGTATCTTTTTTGTCTCTTTTCACAATTTTGATGTTTCCTTGATCTTTTACACCACATAACTTTTTTTCAATTATCATTTTATTATTACTATTTATTTATTTATTTATTGGTCAGTGTCTCTATAATTGTTTATTTTTTCTTTAGTAAGGTTACCTGTCATTTCTTTGCAAAGAAGCAGAAGTTGTACTGTCTCTGCAGGAAAAAATGATAAAGAAATAAAAAGATAGACCTATATAGCCTATACATGAAAACATGAAAATACAGTACAGTCTTAAAGACTATACTGTACTTCTTGTAATTGTTTGACTAGCTATACGCGTGCTGCTGAAAAAGAAGAACAAACACTGGCATTCCCAAAAGAGCGAAACCGAAACGATAAGAGAGAATATAAGATGATATCTCCAGTGCATTATCATCTCAAATCACTGGTGGCGACTGATCAATCGAGGGCTGATTATCAAACAGAGGTAAGAGACGATATCATTTGAACTTTCTAATTACCTCTTATTAACAGACTGAAAAAAAATATACAGACTATCTTTGTTATTGTTATGTAAAATATTGCAAATATGTAGCCTAAGGTCGGTTGTTTAGCCCACGTACCATATTCAAAGTGCCTAAACTGTAAGCATAATATCCTGTTAGTCACGCTAAATAGTTGTACTGAGGCTTTGATGTGAGAATTGATCGATAAATAGCCTACGCTGGCGAATGAAACTCTGGTAAACCGTGTGTCTTATTATACATCACTGGATCTGCATAATATTGAAGGTACCACTACTTTGAATGATCTGACAGCTTCACTTTCCATTCTCCCAGATGTTTCTGCGGTGTCTGACTCCTTTTTGCATCCTTATCCTCATCTGTATGGTGTCCACAAACTCCTCTTCCTCTCTTGGCCACAGGGGAGCGCTGTCCTTCTCCAATTCATTGCGCCTCACACGCACCATTCGAGCACGCGTCCAACAACTACTGTCCCGCTATGTAAGATAACTAAATGCTTTTTGCATAAAAATACGATTTGTATTGTCACATTTATTTTTAGTCCACTTTGTACCTAAATGTTCATACCGTGCGGTTTTGGTTTCACAGAAACAACAGCTGTTTGGTGACGAGCTCTTTGAATACAGAGAGCTGATGCTGAGTACACTTCCTGGGGTTACTGTCAGTTATCGGACCTGGTTACAAATGCGGGTGCGCATCATATCTTTATCATGTATTTAGTTATTTTACTGCATGAGGATATATTTTAACAGTATGTGTTTGGTTCAGGACACTGAGCGTTTGAGTTTGGCCTCTCACAACCTCCAAACCTTCTGGACTCACCTGGAAGCTCAACGGCAGCAACTGGAGAGAGAGACGGATGCGACGAAAGAAAGAAGAGAGCAGAGAAGAGGCAAACGAGGAAAGCCTCAGCCCACCTTGTGCCAAAGTTTTGGTAGTCTGCAAATAGATCTGCGGGACCTAATGAAACAGGTCAACTCTCAGGTACATGTCCACACTTGTTAGATCCGTAATCACTTCCCAGCTATCAGTAGCTAATTTGGTTATCTCATAGACGCAATGTCACAACCCAACTCCCATGAACAACTCATCATGACCCCTTTTAGTTGCAAAACTAGTGGGCTCTTTTGGCAGAATATCGAAAAAAAATTCCAAGGGGATTTTTTTAGGGTATATAGAAACTATTTGTGATATATTTAAATCTAAGAATAACAAAGACTTTGGCATGTCGCCTAGTGTTTTAGTCATATTTGTCTCGTCTACCTCGTGTGATCATTTTCTAACTGGCAGAGTAAATAAGTTCCAGTACTTTATTCTAGGTTTTTCCAAGACCTTTAAATTAGAATATTTATAATATCATTGTTAGAATATTACAATAATTATGTAATATTCTAAAGCCAGGGTTTCAGCCATGTGTTTGAAGGTCAAATATGAAAAACATTTAATATTTTCTTGGAAAAACTCTAGCTTTTTTGGAACAAAAACAACAAGCTGACATTATGCTTAATCATACAGATTACTAATGCTCTTTCTTTCTCTATCTGCAGTTGAGCAGTCTGAGTATCACTGCATCCATAAATTCCCCACTTCTCCATCTCCTGCACTCAACTTCATCTTCCAGTCCGATTCCCAGCATGCATCAGTCCACAGAGAGCACCACTGTACTCCAGACCCCAACTCAGACGGATAATCCTCACAGCTCCGCACAATCCTCTACACAATCTTCTACTTCAGTGATGGAGAAGACCTCTGTCAGTCTCCCGCAACCCACCCAGGCAACAGCAGCCTTTATTTCCACAGGAAGCCAGCTATCTGTGGATACCCAGCAGAAAACAACAGCAGAGACGTCCCGTTGGATTCAGCATCTGAGAGGGTATGTGATACTGAGAGATCTGGAACGGTATTTGAGCAGATTGGCACGAGATTACGCTGTGCTCCAAGCCAAATACTGAGAAGTACGCTTAAGTAAATTAACAAAGATGGGGGGGGGGGGGGTCAAGAAAAAAGAAAAAACCAAGTGTTGCACAAGTATTACACAGAATTAAATTATAAAACAAAACCAAGAAATTACATAATTGAATACACTAACATTCATATCCATACACATTTTCATGTCACAGTTTCTGTTTACCTTGTTCTTTAATAATTTTATTTATGAAAATAATTTATTATTATTATTATTTTTACTGTTTGTTTACAAGTAATTGAACAGATACTTGCCTTAATGTGTGAAGACTTTTTTTTTAAACTGCATTTCTGTATTTTATATTTATTTTTATTTATTTTGAGTATTTTCCATGTATGTGATACGTCTCAGGGGTTGAGTACATCAGCAGGCAGCTAGTGTGGGTTATTATGAGATTGCCAAACAGTGTTATTTGACTATTAAGTATTTTTGGATAATACAGTTATTATACTTGAATGTATATGGCTCTGTTTGAAGGGTAAGCACTTAACAAACAGCAAATTATTTTGTTTATATTGGAGAATTTATCTGAAACAAAAAAAAAGGTTAGTCAGCCATTCTGGAAGATCAAAATTCCCCAAACACCCCACTTCCCTCCTCCACTGATAATCAGCAAATCAGAGGTCAGAATGAGATTTTACATCCCCTTTTCACTCTCATTCCCCTGTACTTTCCACCTTGTGTTATTTATTAAATTATTTATTTTATTTATGTGCCGAATATTTTTTTAATACAATATTTAATGTTCATAAATAAATGCAAAAGTGAAATGTGTTTTTGTACAAGCATGTGTGCTGAATAAAATGACTAAGAAGCACTTCTAGTGCAAGTGTATTTGCATGACAAAGTTTTTTGTTTTTTTTTATACAACAGACAGTAAGTAAAGTCATACTGAACACTTGATGCAGCCTAAATTTAGACATGCTGTGATTGATATCTGTTTCAAAACACTGCCAGAAGTAGTTTTTTGGCATCTGTCTTAAGTCTTAGAGATTTAATAAACCAAACCAAAAATAGCGCATTAACCATATTGCATTCCATTTTTTTTTTTTTTCTTTATAATTATTCAACAACAGTTGAGTTATAAAATATTGCGCTTATAAGTAGTGGTGTTATTTGTAAAGCACTATGCTTTTGTATAAAAATTTTTAAAAGATTACCTAGTAAATAAGAATTCTCAAAAATACTCTTTAGTATATCTGTATAGTAAAGCTTGAATTAACATAATTGAAAAAACAAAGATTCATTTAATTGGTCAGATGAGAGAAAATATAAAATGAACTCATCAGTTAAAATTATTAAAGCAATCTAAATTCAGTTAAAAAAAAGATTGTCCTTTAATATACACTTGCTAACATGCTAACGTGCTTTTGGAGTGAGACTGAAATAAATCATAAAAGTGTAGTCTGGCTCTGTGTAGTGATTGGCTAAAACACTTCTGTGAAATGAGCTGTCCACTGCTGGTGAGCTGTCATTGGCTGTTCATGAGATTCATGGGGTGGTCTGGAAAAGAGGGACCAGAGTAATCATGTTTACTTGCAAACAACATTTGCTAGATAATCCATTTTATTTTCACCCTTCTGAACTCTCTTCCTGAAATCCCATTACCTACCATTTTTTCTACCAAACTCTTAGAAACTTGCATTGCATTCTTCAGTCTTGTATTTCTTTATCAGTAAATGTGTGAGCCTCACCACAGACAGGTGTCCATTCTTGGTCTTGACCACTCGCAGGTCCAAACCACTGGTGAAATCTATCACGCCTTCCTTTCCTCTCGCTATGGCAAACCTGATACTGGAGAGTAAAGCATAATCAGATTGAAAGCTGTAAACATCCTGTTGAAAAACCCAGCATATGCTGGTTAGGTTAGGTATGTTTTGAAGAATAGCAGCTGGTTTAAGCTGGTCCTTAATTGGCCCTTAGCTGGTCATGAGCTGGTCCTAAGCTGGTTAGCTCCAGCTCACGACCAGCTTATAACCAGTTTAAACCAGCTGCTATGCTTCAAAACATACCTAACCAGCATATGCCGTTTTTTTAACAGGACATTCATATATATATACTTGCTGTATACTAAACAAAAGTTCTCATGCATTTCTAGAGAACACTGCCACCAGTCCCAAACACAGTTTGGCTATTACAGTTTGTCTATTTGCCACTCTGCACACACACAAATACACACACCTGTCCTGGCTGATGTTGACATTGTGTATCTTGTCTGCCATGATGGCCAGTTTGGTGACTGCCTCAATCACATGATCGCACTGCAGCACCAGGTCACCCTTAAATCAAAAGGTCAAAGTGAAACAACAGAGGTCCAACTGCACCACCAAGACAATCACAAAGCATAAAGGGCTTCTCTCACCTTCTGCTTACTGTCAGTGGTGGGAATATGCAAAATAAAGAATCCATCACTGAGGGAACTAACAGAGATACCTACAAAAAAACAAAATTGTATAGTATTGTAAAGTGTTGCCCAATAAGAGGTTAATGGCGCATTGGTTGTTTGTCACTGATGAGAATTTATGGTTTGAGTACTACAGAAGAGTATGATTACCCAAGAATTAGATATGGTGAAAAACAGGAGTATGAAACTTTAATAAGCTTGGATGTCGTACAGTATTGTTAGGCAACAAAGGAGAGAGCTGTATTACAGTAACATTACCCAGCAATGTGCCGTAGTCGATACGTTGTTTGATTTTTGCTTCCTGGACCAGCACAGCAGATGAAGTTGTCAACAGCAGCTGACGCACGCGTGCACGGAAACCGTGCCGATCGTACTTAGTGACCGCTACACCATACTGAAAAAGAAAAGAATATACAAATAGATTCTCTACCCCTCTAATATTAACATAAAAATCTCTATTAAGATAAGTATTAGATCAATTTTATATTTAATGTTAATAATATAGGTTCACTTGCTCCTTCTGATAAGTACTGCCCATTGTTTTGTGGTAAGGTGGTTCTGTAGGAGCCATTTATACTTTTTTTTTTTTTTTTGTCCATATTGTCTAATGTTTTTTTTTTTTTTTTTTTATTT